>PVJI01013150.1:0-48831 GCA_004026765.1 Micronycteris hirsuta | reverse complement strand
GTTGTGCTTTCTTATCCATTCAGCTATTCTATGTCTTTTGATTAGAGCATTTAATCCATTTATGTTTAAGGTTATCATGAAAGACACAAACAAATGGAAAACATATACCATGCTCATGGATCAGAAGAATCAACATTATCAAAATGTCCATACTACCCAAAGCAATTTATAGATTCAATGCAATCCCTATCAAAGTACTGATGGCATATTTCACAGATATAGAACAAATACTTCAAAAATGTATATGGAACCATAAATGACCCCGAATATCTGCTGCAATTTTGAGAAAAAAGTGCAAACCAGGAGGGATCACAATACCTGATATCAAACTGTATTACAAGGCCATTGTAATCAAAACAGCCTGGTACTGGCATAAAAACAGACAGATAGACCAACGGAACATAATAGAGAGCCCAGAAATAAACCTAAGTCTCTATGACCAATTAATTTTCAACAAAGGGAGCAGCAGCATAAAATGGAGTAAAATAGCCTCTTCATCAATTGGTGTTGAGAAATCTGGACAGCTACATGCAAAAAAATGAAACTCGAGCACCAACTTACACCATACACAAAAATAAATTCAAGGTGGATAAAAGACTTAGATATAAGTCATGACACCATCAAAGTTCTAGAGGAAAACATCTGTAGGAAAATCTCAGACATTTCACACAGCAACATCTTCACTGATATGTTCCCTAGAGCAAGGACATAAAGGAAAGAATAAACAAATGGGACCTCATCAAAATAAAAAGCTTCTGCATGGCTAAAGAAAACAGTATTAAAATAAAAAGAGAACCAACAGTATGGGAAAACATATTTGCCAATGGTACCTCGGGCAAGGGTTTGATCTCCAAAATATATAAAGAACTCATATGACTCCACTCCAGGAAGACAAAAAACCCAATTAAAAAATGGGCAAAAGACTTGAACAGATACTTCTCAAAAGAGGACATACAGAGGGCCCAGAGACATATGAAAAGATGCTCAGCATCACTAGCCATAAGAGAGATGCAAATTAAAACCACAATGAGATACCACTTCACACCAGTCATAATGGCCATCATAAACAAATCAACAAACAAGCGTTGGAGAGGATGCAGAGAATAGGGAAACCTAGTACACTGTTGGTGGGAATGCAGACTGGTGAAGCCACTGTGGAAAACAGTATGGGATTTCCTCAGAAAACTGAAAATGGAACTGCCTTTTGACCCAGCAATTCCGCTGCTGGGATTATACCCTAAGAGGCCTGAAAGACCAATCCAAAAGAACCTATGCACCCCAATGTTCATAACAGCACAATTTACAATAGGCAAGTGCTGGAAGCAACCTAGGTGCCTATCAGCAAATGAGTGGATCAAAAAATTATGGTACAGTTACACAATGGAATTCTACACAGTAGAGAGAAATAAGGAGCTTACACCCTTTGTGATAGTATGGATGGAACTGGAGAGCATTATGCTAAGTGAAATAAGCCAGGTGGTGAGGGAAAAATACCATATGATCTCACCTTTAACTGGAACATAATCAACAAAAGAAAAAAGCAAGCAAAATATAACTAAAGACATGGAAATTAAGAACAATCTAACAATAGCCAGAGGGGAGGGGGGAGGGGATTGTGGGGAGAAAGGTTTTCAGGAACTACTATAAAGGACACATAGACAAAACCAAGGGGGGGGGGCGTGGAAGCAAGGGGGGAGATGGGTTTGGATAGGGTGGTGGGGGAGGGGAGAAAATGCAGACAATTGTAATTGAAGAACAATAAAGTAATTTAAAAAAGAAAAAAATAATAAACTCGATCTTATGTATGTGATAATAGAAAAAAAAAGTAGAGTTTGAGTCACAACAAACAGGTTCAAATCTCAGTTCATGATAGCTAAGTGACCCTGTACTGCATTTACGTTATAACCACAATAATAATATTTACATCATAGAGATTTTATTTTGTGAGAATTCCATGAGATTATGTATGTAATTATGTTTCTCAGAGTTGGCTGTAGATGTTTCCTAGATGTCAGCTGTAGCAATGTACTGATGAAACTGATAAAAACAAAAGTCATTCTAAAACAGCTCCAAATGGGAGTAAAGACAGAAAAGTGATTCTCAGTAGCAATTTTGATAGTAAAAAATATGAAAATTCAATGCTACAGAAACTGCACAAATCCAGAGAACTAATAGGCCCTTCCAGAATGACCTGACAGTTGACAGCTGGAACATGGCGCTTGTTTAGGGCATGTCATACAGTTCAGAAAATATACTGGTTAAGTGTACATAGGTCGGTAAAGATCAACTTAGAAGGAAATTAAAGTGTTGAGTGGTGAGGAAGGATGAAAATAAAAACAAAGCACTTAATTGTCAGGGACAGCTCCTAACTGCAGGAACCATTATATTAATCTCTCAAAGAGACTGATGGAAACTTTAATATTTTGGGACCTAAAAAAATAAAATCTGATAAATTGAATATCTAATTCACCTAGAACCAGTCATAAAATAGGTGCAAAATAAATGTGTTGCATAAATGAAGTTCTATAAATTATTGTGTGTTAATTAACTTATTAATGCAGATTGAGTATGTACTAGATGCTGTTCTAGAAGCTTGGAGTTCTTTAGTTAGCAAAAGAGACAAAACTCATACCTTCCTGATATCTATATTCATTACTAACTTTCTAAGTAAACAATTTTGTAATCTAAGAGTTCTCATCTCTTGGCAACACAAATTATTTGAGAGATTTGTGATTTTTTATAGGTCACAAAATCAAGTTCTTTTTCTTAGTGGCAATTATTTCCAGAGTTTAATCATGTAAGTATAAATTATATAAAACATCAGTATTGAAAATAAAGATAAAGGTAAAATTCTGTCAATTGTTGACACTTAAATATTCACAATAATTTGGGGGTTTTAAATATATTTCACTCTAAAATTATTACAGATTCATTATATGCTTGACTTTTGTTATGGGTACATTGAGACATGTTATTCATTTGTGGTAGATTGGGTAGTGGCATCTTTGCGTAAGGTCTCAGCCCTGCACAGAACTTGAACAAAGCAGGTGCACAGTCCGTATTTCCTGGATGGGAATATATAATGAAGCCTGACGGAATGTCATGGGTGAAACATATTGTTTGTCTAACATCTGCAGCAGAATTCCTCAGTGAGAAAACTATATTTGTTTGAAAATATATCTTGATAATTTTACTTGGAAGTAAAAATTTCATTCCGAGGGATATGAGTAAGGAGTGCTTGTTACTCCAGAGAGGTCAGAGCAAAGGAAGGAGAAGAGACTGAGTGATGTAGTACTAACGAAATGGTAGAGCAGAGAGTGGCCTCTTCCCATGAACTTGTGATACTTTAGGATGAAGTTTTAGAATGCATGAAATTGTCAGTTCAAATTGATCTTTTGTGGAAATAAGCTAAGAAGCTGAATTTTGGATCTAGGTCAGCAGGGGCTGAAACCAGGCGTCAGACACAGATTCAGTGGAAATATCAGAGTACAGGTTGTCAGGAATCAGTGGAAAGCATGGGGAGGGCTCTGGACCCTCCTGAGTCATGAACATGAGGAGTTTATGCCAAGTATGCCTAACTCATGTGATGGGAGCATCTAGGTGAGAGCAGGGAGACGTCTTGATTGGTTGATGGCTGTAAGTAGAGGTAGAAAGGCATTCAACTGACAACTGGGTTTTAATAAATACAAATAAAATTAGTAATATTCCTCATTTCTACTTCTGAGCAAATCCGTCCTTCAATGTTCAGCCATTAGGTCTTTTAGACTAAGCAGTTTGCATCTGTGTTTGAAATGTGATGATGTGTATGCTCTGACCTTTTCCTACTTTCTTGGGGATTATTAATAGTAGCTAACATTTACTGAACAGTTACTATATGTCAAGTGTGTTAACACTTTATAAGGAGTAGCTATTTTAATTCTTACACCAACCTGTGAGGTAGGTAGTGCTTTTGTTGTCATTTTACAGATGGGGAATTGAGACTTAATTAGAGCTTAATTAGAATAACCAGATGGAAGATTAATAAGAAAACAGAAAACTTGAACAATAGTGTAGGCCAATTAAACCTAACAGACATATACAGAACACTCCAGTCCACAGCAGAACACACATTCTTCTCAAGTTCTTATGGGGCATCCTCCAGCAGAGACCACAAAACAAAACTTACCAGATCAAGGAGATTGAAATCACACAGTATCTTATCTGACCACAATGGAATGAAACCAGGAAGCAGTATGGTGGTTTCCAGGGCCTGGGAGGAGGAAAAGAGGAATTGTTGTTTAGGGGGAATAAAGTTTCAGATTTGTGAGATGAAAAAGTTCTGGAGATCTGTTTTACAACAACATGCATGTACTTAACACCATCAAACTGGATCTGGAAGGTGATCTTCAACCCAGAACTCACAGGCTCCTATAATGTCATAGTTTTTCCGAAGATGGCATGAGTGCACATGTAATTTGGACACTAAATAAATCTAAATAATTTCTGATGCCTGAATAAATAATGTGAGTGGTCACGTAAATCTTAATCATCAAATACCAAGCACCCAACGTACTGGGCTGACGGGAAATTCCATCGCAGTCATCATGGGGTTTCCTGCTTCCTGGTTGTATCAGGGCCTCAGACTCTGTGCAGCACCAAAGCATGAGGAGGCCCATGCACTTCCCACTGGCCACCCTGCAAGCCCCTGCTTTCTGGTTCCCAGGCTGCCCAGATTCCCATGAGCTCAGGCCCTGCCAGAATGTGGTCTTCGAGCAACTTCTCCATCAATCCCTGTAAAAAACCTGATACAGCACAATTTAAGTATTTTTCCTTTCATCTGCCCAGTAATTATTCCTTATTTTGATAATAGCACCTTGATTCCCGTGGGAAATACACCTCTTCCTGTTATTAGTTTGGCTTATATGGGAGAAATCTTTGCTGGCATGGACACATGACCCAATCTAGACCAAGAAGAGCATGTCATCCTTTTGACCACAGTGATTGGCTTAGAGCTGGACAGAGGACCCACGCCAGGCCAGTAAGACCCAATCCAGGAAAGGTGAAACCATGAGATAGTGTTGATAGTTGTGGAGCTGCTGGGAGCTGGGGAGAGGTCCTGAAAGGGAACGGAAGCAACCCAAAGAAAAGGAGAGCAGAGAGGAACAGAGACAGCTAACATGGTTCAAAGTGGTGCCTTTAGGAATATAAGTTGTCTCCTGCAAATTAAAGCATTTTGCTAAAGAACTTCCCTTCTTATACTAAACTCTCTATATATGGCTCAAACCCTCAAAAGAGAAAACTTTTCAGGTTCCTATCAGAAAATCAGTTGTCTTTTGCTGAAACCATTCCATGCCCAGCATTTCAAAGGACAACATAAAAGTTGACACATTTACCAGCCTAACTAATTGAAATGGAAACAAAAACAAAACAAATCTATCCATCACCTTCTGAGGAAAATACCTATGATTCAGAATGAGGCAATTTTAGGATTAAGCTTTGTCAGTTTCCCTTCACACCTCTCCTTAAATTGGAAAATTAATCCACAGCTAATGTCCCACTTATTTTCAATAAGGACATATCCATGTTAACCCACAAACAATAAAAACTGCCCTAGTGTGAAGATTGTCTTGCCTTGATCCATTTGCACTAAGCCTGCAAGGAGACATTTCTCTATCATTTTTACCTCCATCTGCAGGTAACTACTTTGGAACAAAAACCCACTTGTCTGGGCCAGAAGGAAGACGCTGGCAAAACTGTGATAACATAGTGAAGATGACAATCAGAGACAATTTGTAGAGGGAATATTTTTTACATGACTTAGTTTTGTGTTTTCTTTAGTTTTTGTATTAATTGTAAGAGAAAAACATGTCCTTTGCAAAAAATCTTAGAAAATACACAAAGGTATTTTCAAAACCTAAAAATGTCCGGTTAACTCAATACCCAATGATATCCAATTTACATTGGCATATGTCTTTCCAACTGTTTTGAATGTGCACACACACAAATGTAAGATTGCAGCAATTGTTTTCAAGAAAACCAGTATCAAAATACCATCTTGCTATGATATTCTATATCATTTCATGGTTATCCAGTGAGGATGGTAAACTCCCAGGACAACTGACATTTTAATTTGTAAACCCTAATCAGGAAAACACATAGAAAAAGCCACTGTGAATTGTGTTTCTCAGCTTGAGGCTCTAGGAGGTAACAATTAGAAACCCGTTCCTGCCACATCTACTGGCTGCTGGGACAAAGCACCAGAATTGCCCATGCGTTTACGTGCTAGACTCTGTAGCAGAATAACCATAAAACGTGTGTCACTGTTTCCTTTTCTTTCTTACCTGACATCTCGGACTCAGCACTGACTCAGGTACAAAATGGCTCCCATAGAAACTCCTCTCTTGGCCTCCCTCCATGACTACCTGGTTTTGATTTTCTTCCCTGACTGTTCTTTCTTCTCTTTTGCTGGATTTTCTTCCTCTATGTCCCTTTTTAATGGCATTCTTTCCTACTTCCCTTTCTGTTTGTAGCTCTTCTCTCTTTTCAGGTTTCTTCCTCTTCTGCAGTTTTACTTTCATCCCTTCCTAAGGCTTTACATCCTACTTTTAAACACTTATTTCCAACTATGCATCTCAACTGTCTATCCCTCTCTTGAGTTCCAAAACCGTACTTCTAACTGTCTACTGGGGATCTTTATTTAGTTGTCTATTGTAACTTGAATTCTCCTTGGAAAGTAGAGTATGAGACAAAGTGGTTTATTTTGGGATGAGATTCAGGGAACAGGAGTTGGGGAGCAGGGAAGGTAAACAATAGAAGGAGGGAAGGATATTTTAAGAGGGTGTTACTGCATCGGTCTTCTCAGGAGCCTTCTAAAAGGCTCCTTCTAAAGTGCTTCTCAGAATTGTTTACACAGAGCATGAAAGGAAGCTGTCTCTGTTGTCCGCCTTTCCCATTTTTTCCAGATTGCCCCACTTGGTGTTTATCTCCTCGTGCTCCCGATCGCCCACAGCTCAGTGTTGGCTGGGCTCCGGTGCTGGCACCCCACCCTAGTGTCAGTGGTGCCCTTCCGGAAGGAGGCTAGCGCTCGCAGCTTGGATCTGAGGACGGGCACTGTCAGTAGGGAGTGGGTCAAAATCTATTCTGAACTGTTCACCATGACTTTGCCGGAATTAGGGGCATAGCTGAGCGGCTCACAGATGGCATTCATGATGAGTGCAGTACTGACTGGTTCCCGCAGACATCTCAATCCTAATATGTCCTAAACAGAAGCTAATATCTTTACTCCAAAACCAGTTCTTTCTATACATTCTGTCTTGAATGGCAATGTTACCCAACCAGTCTCCCAAGCTAGAAAGCTAAGAGCTATCTTTATCTATTTCTTCCTCTTCATATTCCACATCTAAATGATCACAAAGTTCAGACAATTCACAGATGAATATCTTAAAATCTGACTCCCCTGTTTATCTTCAATGTAATTGCTTAGTTCAGTTATCCATTTTACCTGTAACTTTTTCTATGCTAACTGTACGTAGACTAGCAAGGATGCAATGTTGCTTGTGAAAGAGATCTTTCGATGTATTTAAACTATTTTTGCAAAGTTAGGAGACCAGGAAATGACAGAACCAGGGCTTTAACTGGTCTTATGACTAGATTTATGCTTTTCTTACTCATTATATGGCCTGGCATTCATTATATGCATACTAATCACTGAGCTAAGGGGAAAGATCTAGTACAAAACAATTAAAATTGAGCATGGTGCATTTATAGGTCCTTATTTATTGATTTATTTGTCTCTATACTCCACTAAACTGTGAGCTTCTTTCCCATATTTTAAAAATTAATGCCTAACAAAGTGCTTACACGTTGTAGATACTGAAGGAATAGTAGTTTAATTAAATTGAATTTAAAAGTTTTGTATTGACCCCCCCAGACATTAGTCTTTGTCTTTTAACTATTAATTATTAATGACAACTATTAAGTAAAAACATTAAATAATATACCTCTTCCATGTGTTCAATACTTGATGCTATATACCCATAATACTTAAACTGATTTCACATGTTTCTTGTTAATAACAAATATATATACCTCTCTTTATTTTTAAACTTTACCCTAAGGCAATTTATACCACAGAAAACACAAGAAATAAGTCTTCCATGAAGCACTATTGTCGTGGGGTAGATCGGACCTGCCGGAACCCGTGGTGACCGTAACCAAATGCGTGAAAGAATCTCACACTGAGACACGTGGGGGGAAAGAATCCGGGGCCACGTGGCTTGATTCCTCTCATCCCAGGAAAAAAGCCTTGAGCGTGGCTTAGCCGGGTTTTTATTGGGAAGCTCCGGATAGAGCAAAATGGGAATGGCTATTCATTAGCAATGCAAGATGTTCCGGGCAACCATTAGCATAATCCCTTGGTTCCGGGGGAAGGGTCCCAGCAAGTAACAAGTCCTAGGAAGTAAGTTAATCCAATTTCTCTTTAAGGAATTCCTTTTTCCAAGAGCATGATTTTTACGCCGGCCCGCATGGGAGTGTTAATTTCCACAGAGCTGAGCTCGAGACGTGGAAATTCCCAGGGGGTTACGTTTTTATCATGCGGATGAAAAGAATTCCTGTCACACACTATTAATAAGAAATATAAGGGAACTAAACAATTTGGGAACAGTTTTTATATTTCCTATGCTAGCTGGTTTGGACTCATGTGCATTTTGAGGCGGACACACGAGACCAAGGGTAGTATCCAAAATGTTTACTGACCAGTTTGCCATGGCCACTGACCATTCAGAAAAAGTTCCTACTGGAGCACTGGAGGAGGTCCTCAAGACCTCCTGCTTGCCAGGCATTAACCCTTCACTTGCTGGATCATGGGAAAGTCCCTAGAGATGCAAGGGAGGGACTATGGAAATATGGTGATGGGGGGGGTGGTTGTTACAAGGATGGTCCCTGGTAGTGGTTCTTTAATAAATGTACAGGGGTAAGTGAAATCAATCTATGTATTTAGAAATTTGAGGATGAATTTTCTTTAGGAATATTTTATAATTTAGGAGTCTACAAGGCAATAATATTGAGCTAAAACTTGGGGATATAGGTGCCAGAATTAGACATCTTTTTTATTTTATTTTATTTTTTAGAGGAGAAGGTAGAGAGAGAGGGAGAGAAACATCAAAGTGTATTTGCCTTTTGCACACCTACTACTTGGGACCTGGCCTGCAACCCAGGCATGTGCCCTGACTGGGAATTGAATCAGCAACCCTTTGGAACCCAGGCTGGCACTCAATCCACTGAGTCACACCAGCCAGAAATAGACATCATTTTTTTGTTACATTAACTTGGATAAGTAACTTAACCACTTTGAGCATCATTTGTCAATATGGAAAATAATGACTTACCCTGTTTGCCTTATTGTAACAGGGTGCAGCCAAGAGGCGGGGGGGCCCAAAGAGGGAGATAATTGGCTCCACACCAAAGGACCACACCTGCCCTGAATGCTGGCAGCTGTGGCCAATTGTCAGAGGAGCAGGAAATGAGACTCTGGGATTTAAATCCAGGCAGGGCACAGCTTGGGTGTCTCTCTTTTCAGGACCACATGGCTTGGGACCGCGCAGCTTGGGTGAGAGTCAGGGCCATGTGGATGGTGCCGGGATCCTGCATAAGATACAGTACCCCAGACTGGGCAGAGGGAGAGGGAAGGACTGTGTGTTTAAATAAAGAATTCTTTTCCTTTTGAATCTTTCTTCTGGTGGTGAGCAAAGCAAACCTGGTAAAGGGGAGAAACCCCCAGGTACAAAAAAGGGGGGTCTTTCATATCGTCCAGCCCCCCCATTTGTTCTGTAACATTATGTGCATATAGAAAAGATTATGTATTAGAAAGTGTTTTTGAAAACTCAAAAAACACTAAAAACTTAATATAATAGTATTGTAAATTTGTTATTCATATAATTAATTATACATTATTAAGACATCCAGTTTCTCAAATATAACTTTGTTTTTATTTATTTTTATTTTTAAAAATTTTATTTTTTATTTTTAAAGAGAGGGGAAGGAAGGGAGAAAGAGAGGGAAAGAAACACTGATGTGAGAGAGAAACATCGATTGGTTGCCTCTCACATACTTCCTAATCAACTGAGCCACACTGGTCAGGGCTGAAATATAAATTTGTTTTTAAAACTTAGGAACCTAAAACCTATTCTATTTTGAATTAAGTTCCCAAGATAGTATGATTATTTCTTTCCTATCTATTATGGCTGGAAATATTTACTTTTGATATAAGTTCATTCAAAATATTTTATGTTTTTATAATGAGTTGCTTTTAGCAGAATAATTATCCTCCTAAGATCTTGTTTTATGATCTTTGGTTGCATTCAGAATAGCTCAGTAAATTAAAACTCAAAACAAAAAGCCCACAAAACTCTCAGACCTGTAATATATACATCTACACTACGCTACCATTAGATAATGAAACATTCCAGCAATAGCAGTGAGACACATCTATACAAACTTTGAGTAGCATGGCAGAAAGGACAGGCAGACTACAGGACAAACTGCACGTGATATTAGTTGAAAACGCAAGAGTGTTTAGGATTTCTTAAATTCTAATGTATAGGATCTGGGCTTGCATATGTTAATTTATCCTTTTATAGCCTATAATTATTAAGTTCCTGGGAACTTTGACAAAGAGATTTTTTTACTTGTTTTCTCCATAGCAAGTAGTATGATTCTTATTAATGCCTATATATTTTTTAAAAATTCTTACATTATTGAAGAATTTTCTTTTACTCTAACAAAACAATAATAAACAAAATATTTTAAACAAGGAAACTACAATTACTTTGTAATGTTGAAAACAGTTACCCACCTTTCCAATAGGAAGTATATTTTCAAATGTCTCTGTAGGCTAATTTTATGTTATGCATTCAACAGAAAGCAAGCAAGCTGTGGGTTCCTTCCATTTCTTTGAAGACCCACAGTTTATCACTCTTTTTTTGACATGTAGTCATTATGCTGTTTATGAAGTCAACTATAGCTCCATAGGAGGTGTCCAAGAGATTTCATAGAAAAGTATAAAGGCTTCTTCCTTAGGAAATTACCTCAAAAATGTGCAATTTACTGTAAATAGCCTCAAGAGTGCTCTTCTTATGTTAATTACAACTGAAACTGGACTTAAGCATATACAGTGTAAAATACTGTAAAATTACTCTAAAAGTTTCCTTCTTACACAAGCCTATATATTTGATCAATTACAACACTTACAATCTATAGGGTCATAAGATTAGCTTCAAACTCCCACTCAAACCCAGTGGATCTGCATCATGTTACAGATGTGCCAACTGAGGATACAGGCAGATGATTTTAAGAGAAAACATTTAATATTTTCTCTAATTTACATATGCCTTTGCAGGACATATTTGTTAATTGTATGTGTAGGTTTATTATGCTGAAACAAATGAAAAGTTCAAGGTTAAAATATTTTTGACTTCCAAACTTTGTCAACAGAGTCCTTATATTGTCAATATAATGAAACTGACACCGTTTTCCAACCACTTACTCGAAGAAATGATTACAAACACCATGACCGGGTGAAAAAGAAACTGATCAAAAACGTGTTTACAAAGGACATGTCTACCCAAATTGACAGACAGCTTAGTCTTCATCTTAGAACCAGAGCCTGTTCTATAGTTAATAAGACATAAAATACATGCTTTTTTCCCCCTCTTGCCCTTACTTTAGCCTACAAGAAAACCAATATATAACCCTAAAGACAGAGCTCATTCCAAAGAATGTCCGATTCTAGGTGACAACTGAAGGGCTGTGGTGACAGGCTCTCCCACCAGAGTTAGGCATTTTGCCGTGTCGTTAATCTTTCCTTCCAAGACAACTTTTCTTAGGCTGTTCTTTCTTTCTTTTTCTTTTTTTTTTTGTCCTTGCAGATGTTAAAAGTGCTTTCATGAAGGTCAGATGCAAATACAGATGCATTACAGCTTGACAGGCCTGTCAATCTTTTCCTGTTTAAAATGCTTTTTGGCACTTAGGGTTTTGAGACTCATAATCATGCCTTTTCACCTTGAATTATAAAGTCCTTTTATACCTGTTACTGGGCTTTCAGGGGAAGCCTAATGTCATGACGCCTGAAGTTCCTGCTTACTGCTTGGAGCATGGAGTGCCTCTAACAAAAAACTACTAAAAGTTACTGCAAAACACAGTATTTCTATTCAGGAAATAGTCCCAGAAAGAACAAATATCCGTGGAGACCACACCGAAGTAAACTTAACATTTCTAAGTTAGGCCGTGCTTATCTACTCCCAAACAGCTTCTGTGGATCTGAAACAGTTGTCTAGCACAATAAATCTCTGCAAGCTGCCTTGCTGGAGCTGACTGTCACGGTGGAAGTACACGAGCATGATTTACATTTACGATTCTGAACTTTTTGTTTTTAAATGGAAGAAAAGCTGGGATGCTTTCTGTCATGCATAAAAGCTGCAGTAATGTTACAGGTAGCTACAATGCAATTATTTACATAAGTCTTTCCTCCTTATTTCCTTCTTTCTTATCTTGCTGATATTTATTTTGACTACTCTGCAAAGTGACTGACTTCATTCAGAATTAGAACAAGGCCAAGTGAACAGTGCCACCCAAGTAGTTTCTAATAACAAAACTGTTGAGTGTTCCTTCTTTCTTTTAGAATTTCCCATTTGCACATTATGAACACTATGCAGCATGTACATGACTGAGCTATAAACAGCTAGTTTCCAAGGTCACTTGTTTGGTATTCACAAGATCAATTGCATTTACAAAACATTTTACTATATTTTCCAAATATCCTAGTATTTGGAATTAGATTTGACAACCTGGCTGGGAGTTAACTTGAGGCTCACCTGGATGGATCAAGAGCCTTTGTCAAGAGAGGCAAAGAGAAATTGCCCACGAGCATTTTCTCCAGACACTTAAAAAGTCCAAATCTAATTCTTGTCCAATGGTCTGTGTCTGAGTTTGCTTTTGTGTTAAGGTGTCTATTTACACCAACAGAAAGAAGAAATTCAGATTTTTTGGTTTAAATCAGTGGTTCTCAAAATGTGGTCACAGAACTGGCCTTACTTGAGAACTTGTTATGAGTGAAAATTCTCAGACCCATGTAGTCCTACTGCATCAGAAACTCGGGGGGCGGGGCCCAGCAATCTGGATAATCAGCCCTCTTGCTGATACTCATGACATTTGAGAGCCACTGGTATAAATAAATTTTAAAATTCTATTACACTTGTTTCAAATTTGTGAGTCATTTTAAGCTACAATGTCATTAAGTTTGAATAAAATCTACATAATTAGTTTCAGTTTTCATTACGTATCATGGAGATACGAAGTCAAAGTTAGAAAGTAAATTTTAAAAGTTTGATTCGGATTTAAATAGAAAAATTTATTAACAGTGTTACACCATGAAATCCCTTTCTTTTTACTTGTTTTCAATTCATTAAAGGAAAAAAAGTCACTCTAATAGACTGGAAATAAGGTAAATCATGTATATACTAAATGTTCAGATTCCTATTTTACTTTATTTTTCTTTCTATACAATTTCCTAGTCTCCATGTTTGTTGTCATTGTCAACAGCCTGCCAAGTTATACAATTTAAAGGTGAAAGGAAAATTTACTTATACAAAGTGAAATGAGCTGGAAATCAGTATTTCCGTAAAAGTAACTTACATCCTAGAAAAATCCTAGAATTTTCTATGTAAAGAGAGCAATGAAGTCTGCAAAAACAGGCACTCTTTTAAAGTAGCACTGACAAGTGGGAAGAGACTGCTTGGTGCTTTGTCTGTAAAAGACTACCTTGGGGTTATTGCTCACAGAGAATGGTTTGGTTTAGGATTTTGAAGGAAGAAGGAGGGAACCGAAAGGGCCAGTTTTCCGACCCGAGAGATTGCTCATGACTCAGTTCTCCCAACTCACCTGATAGCTTGCGGCTTAATCAAAACTCTCTCCCATCTTACACAATAGACATACTGTGCCAGCCACAGTGGACAGTGGTCAGACTGACCTTCCTGCACCTGGGAACAGCAGGCCCTTTACCTGACCCTTTGTCCTGACTCACATCCTGAAGCCCTGAGGCAACAGTCCAGAACAAGAGACTAGCCCCTCCTTTATTCCCCCTGACAACCTGCACTTTTTCTTTTAAAAAAACTTCATTCTTGCCTCTCTCCACTGCTGCAGTCTATCCAGACTCAGCCCGCCTGTAAGTGTAGCTTCAAATAAAGCCACTTGGATCAGATCATCCGGCTCCTTCTGTCTCTATCTCTCGCACATTTCTAACAGGAACCAGTAACACAAAGAAAAAAAAATTAAGTGTACATTTCAATAAGCTTAAGGGAAAAGTAGAGGATTTCAATGGGAATCAAGAAAAAGTCCTTCATAACTGGCCATTTTCTGAGGGAAACAATGAAGTCCCTTCTCCCTTTTTACATCATCTCCCATTTATGAGGTGGCCAGGAAATGATTTCTCTCAGGCTCTGGGTCACAATATATACTCTTCCTAGTTTGGTAGAAGGAACCATACACCAGGAGTCACAAAAATCAATTTCTATTCTCTGCTTAGAAACATCGGGAAAATAATTCAATAACCACCCCTCTGCTCCTATTCCTGACTTTTAATTTGTTCTCTTTTCTGTCAAGTGAAGGGATTATACCAGAAAGACCTGCTGGTAGCACCCAGCTCACCCGTTCTCTGAGTTTCCCATTGCTTGGCTATTAGAGTGAAGACTATAAATGACTTTTTGGCTTAAACAAAACTTTTTGTTGTTTTTGGAAAAAGATGATTGTTATTTTGGTTATTTATCAAGAAACGTGTTTTCTGAGTAATGCTTCTAGCATTCATGATGGATTTATATTGAGCCACCCACTCTTCACTCTACCCTCCTTGTAAACAATGGCCTGTATG
Source organism: Micronycteris hirsuta (assembly GCA_004026765.1). Classification (NCBI taxonomy): domain Eukaryota; kingdom Metazoa; phylum Chordata; class Mammalia; order Chiroptera; family Phyllostomidae; genus Micronycteris; species Micronycteris hirsuta. The sequence goes on along the minus strand of PVJI01013150.1, from coordinate 33,929 downwards.
GACAATCTGGGGTTAAATGGTGAACTTTCAGTTATGAATCAGAGGAAAGCTCTCACTCAAGCTTCACGTTTATGACTTTGACCTCATTAGTCCTAAACTTTAACCTCTAACCAGCAGAGCTAACCAGCCACAAACACTTTACCAGCCTGGGATAAAGGGCAGTTCCTTGTGGTTCAGTCCAGTTGGACTTAGCAGATGCATGAATTTGGATGTCACTTAAACTTCTAGTTTCCTCAGGTGTAAAATGACCATCACTATTTCACCTTGCAGGATACCGATGAGTTGCTTTATTTAAACCATGTAAATTAGATTCTACTTCTTAGCAAGTACTCAGTAATAGTTAAAATGGTGGTAGAGACTGAATTGAAAAAATGGAGATTGCTATTTAATGTATAAAAAGCTTAAAAGAATAACACAGGGCATATTAAAATATAAATATGAATAAATGTAGCTCTCATGCTTACAACTGGAGGAAATGAAACTACATAGAACATATTAAAATGTAAATACAAATAAAAGTATCTCTCAGATATGCAACTGGAAGAAATGAACCCAAAGGTAAATTGATGTTTCTCCTTATTCTCTTTAACCCATAAGTAAGCAAATGCAAACCAATCAAAATGCAAATAATAGGAGAGTAATGTGTCCAGGATCCCCCAAATCATTATTTCCATCCCCCATAGGATTTCCCAAGTATTAGTAAATGTCAATCTCTGAATGTAGATATAAGCTATTGAGAAATGATCTATATAACACAAAATAAAAATAAACTAATTTAAAAAACCTGTTTTATTTTGAGAGAGGGCTCCTTAGCATTCTCCTTTTCTCCAAATCGTTCTTCAGAATATCCATCATAACAGTGATCTATAAAGAGGAAATTAATGTAAGAGTATGCTTTGTTCACACATAGAAAGAAATCTGGATAGTGTTCTCCAGGGAACTCTGAAGTCTTCATCTGCAAAATAAGTCCTTCGAGCCCATGATATTTGTTAATGTACAAAAAGCACCATCTCTGCACGTTTGCACACAAAAAAATGGAAACTTCTGCTTGCACTGCTGAATGGAACCAAGGATATAAGTCATCTTCATTCTTCTGTTTTCTTACTAGGCATCAATTACTATCAAACGGCTCTACTTTACCAACTACTGTGAAAGGTCAGGTGCTCCTTTTTATAAACCTGTAGGTCCTAAAAAAAAAACATGTACAAAGTTTCTGGGTTTCTCAGCTAGGTCCAGGCCTCTTAGAACCTAAGAGAATGCATGATCTCTACACCACAGCTTCTGGTCATAACAACCCACAAAGGTGACAGGTGAGAAACTGCAACCTCGCTACACTAGAGCATCAGATTATTTCAGTCCTTTGTCTTGCTTGGAAGTAACTTCTCCTCAGGCTTAGCATGCTAGCATAAAGCCATCTACACTGTTTAAAGAAAAACTTAATATTGTAATTGTGGATAGCATATTATATATTACAAGATATTTTTGGCTGCTTAAGGCCCTTAGGTTTAGAAGTTGTTGGTTGAAGGACTTAAGGCTTCTCCATCTCTGCCCACAACATAACCATTTGCATTTGGATTGTGGATACTGCTATAGAAGCCTGCTGGAAGAAAAGGAAAGGAAACTTATTCTTTTTTTTTCTTTTTTTTTTTTACTTTAGGTTCCCAAGATGTAAACCATGTCTGACGGCCAGGCTCTTCTGTTTGGGATCAGCTTTGCAGAAATGAGCAAGAGGTCTACGATAGTAAGCTAACCCTAAGAATAAGAGGGTCTGGTCTGGTGCTGGGATGGAGGTGGAGGTAGTAAGAGACCTTAGCTGGCAAACAGGGAGTGCTAACCTACTACTGATGCTGGGACCTATTCGGATCATCTGTAGGTGATTCACAAAATCACCTACACTGATTTTGTGAATATACCTTGGACAAATATTGCAGGTATGTGTTTTAAAAGAGCTGTGCTATTAAAGAGGCCTAACATTTGGGGTCCAGGTGCTTTTGGTCATGGGTGGGAACTGTTCAAGACAAAGAAAGGTGGGAAGGACGTTATAGTCTAAGAGAAGAGCATTTGTAAATGTGATTTGAGACCATTACTGAAAATTGCACAGTTTGGGAGAAGTGTGGCAATTGGATGTGGGTGTGTAGGGCAGGATGGGAGTGCGGACTGGGAATTAAGCCAGAGAGATAAACAGCAGCCATGTTATGAAATGCCTGTAAGCCAAGTTCAGGAGTTTTTGTGCCCTCACAATGGCAATGATTTGTGATTTAAATATCTTAAGCATGAAACTAATATAATCCAATTAGTGATTTCAAAAGATCCCTCTGGCTACAGTGCAGGGAGGCCAAAACTGGAGATAAGAAGATTAGTTGGGAGCTGTTTCTGTGTTTCAGGTGAAGCTTGATGATGGAAAGTAGCAACTGAGAGATTAAAAACTTCTTTAATAAATAAAATGTGTAAGTTTGGCTGATGATGGAGGAGGCTGGAGCAGAGTGAGTTTTGGGGAGATAAGCAGGAGCTGGAATATTAAGAATTTCTAAGGCTAGGAGTTTAGATTTTACTTGAATGTGATGGAAACCTAGTGGGAGGTATGGAGCCAAGGAAAGACACACGTTGTTTACATTTTGAAAACGTCATTCTGACAGCTTTTGCTTAGAGAATAGATTGTGAGGGAGCAATGGCAGCAGCTCAGAGGTGAAGGAAGGGCTATAAGTTCAAGTGTTAGTGCTCAGTGGAGTTGCTGCTCAGTAAATTCCCCAAGATTTGACAAGACTGTAAAATTGATAACAGAAAGTCTTCCTTGTATCACAATCATAGACTAACACAAAGACTGTTTCATTTAAACGTCATGATATGCACAAAAATGTTAGACAAGATATAATCCAGAGAAAATTTCTGGTAGAGTGAGGCCTTTGACATCACATCAGGTATCCGTATCTCTTGATGATCTATTCTTTAACAAGCAACTATAAAGCCACTCAACTCTTCCTTCAAACAAACCCTCAAAAACCAATTCATCCTATAAATTCTGGCTTTTGCCATTTTCCATGGCACGAAGTTGCAGAAAACTTCTCATGCTTTTGCATTGCGACAAATGAGCAGCAGGATGAAAATAGCATCAACATTTATAATACATTGATATTATAAACCTCCAGATCCCCCTGAGATGTTTTGATTTCTCTGACACGCCGGCCTGCACCAGGGCCCTGGCAGGTGGATTGACATAACCTGACAGGGTAAGTAAAGCCTCTTCTTTCAAGTTCCAACTACTGAAGGGAATGAGTCATTTGGTTTTGAAAGGAAATTTATCCTCCTGAGCTTCTTATACCATGAAAGACACAGGCCTTCCATGGAAGCCGGAGTTTTCAAAGCCGCAGCATCTGGAACTCATTCCCAAACAACTGCCCAGCTTCCCTGTATAAACATTGCCTTTCTTCCCTTCATCTTTCTTTCTGATGTTAAATGCAAAATGTTGGTGAGAAAGCTAATGTTGATCATCAAGAAACATTTACTTGAGAAAATTATATCATAGGTTTCTTCCATCCTCATAAAGCCTAAAGGATGAAAATAAGCCTTAAACAAAATGCCTGTTACCTTGACTAATCTTAGAGGATTTCCTTTTCCTTTTCTTTTTCTTTTTTTAAAGTTATCAGATATAGAGAGATATGTTTAGAGCACAGTTAGAAGATGTACAGGTCAGTCTTCAAGAAAGTTCAGACATGTTTTTACAATTGAGGTCTGAGCGCTTAAAGACTTTGTTCAATTCACAGAAAAATGTCAAAGGTTTTTGAGGTAAAACATGTGTACATTCAAAGAAAAATAAGGTTTTCAACTGCTGTCACTTGACAAAGAATAATTATTTTTTGAAATGATGGTGGTCATAAGCAGGTTCCTTTCAGGCACCATCTCCCGGTGCTGGGAGATCTCAGTTTCTTTGATAAGACAATGTGTTATATATTTTAAACTTGTTTCACACACACAAACCTGAAGACATTTCTACTTTCAGTAAGATGCAGCACCAGTAGGAAAATACATGTGTTCAAAGCCATTCAGCACTTACTACCAACCAAGAAGCTATGGTTTCATTTAAAAAATGAGTAAATCTTGTCAGGATAGTGCTAATGTCTATATTGGAAATATCTATATTCTCTCTGTTTTGTTTTGTTTTTTCCTGTCTACTTGAGTCTGGACAGAGATTTATCAATTTTATTGACCTTTTTAAAAATAAAACCTAGATTTTGATTTTCATTAATCCCTACTCTGATATTTATCATTTTCTCCCTTCTACTTAATTTTAGTTTTATTTGCTTTTCTTTTTCTAAGATGGACATTTTTTCTCTAATAAAGGTATATATTTCCTCTATATTGTTTTCATCTTATTCAGTTCAATATTCTTTTTATCTCCATTTTGATTTCTTTTTTGACCCATAGACCTTTTAGAAGTACATTGTTTAGTTTCCAAAACTTTGTAAGTGTAAATGTAAAATCCATATAGTATGTCTTCATTATCGATTTCTAAATTACCTCCATTTTGGTCAAAGAACATATCTTGTATAACTGGAATCTTTTAAAATATATTAACATTTATAATTTTGTTCAGAAAATGGTATATCTTGGTAAATATTTTATTTGTACTTAAAAACAATTTGTATTCTGCTATGATTGAACAGAGTGGTCTATAAATGTTAATTAAATCCGTTGGTTTATTGTGTTGTTCATATCTTCTATATTACTGACCTTTTGTCTACTTGCTGAGACAAAGGTAATGTAATTTCTGTGATTGCGGTGATATCCATTTCTCCTTGCAGCTCTGTCAGGTTTAGCTTCACGTACTTTGAAGCTCTGTTATTACGTACATAAACTTTTACGATTGTCGTATACGTTTGATGGATTTACTCACTTATTATTCAACGACCTTCTTTATTCAGTGCAGTATTTTTGTTTTGAAATCTACTTCATCTGAAGTTTGACAATTTTGAGTTGTAAATGTATGTGTTTGGGAAGAAGGGAGTGTGAGAATTAGGTCAGAGAGAGAAGCAGTTTATTTTTGTTGTTTTTTAATATTTTTTATGATTCCATTATGTATCCTCTGTTGGCTCATTAGCTACAACCTTTTGTTATTTAGTGGTTGCTTTAGGGTTTAGAGTTAACATTTTTAACTTGCCTCAGTTTAACTTTCAAGTGATATTATAGCACTTAAAAATAGTATATGCACTTCACTTCTTCTTTCTGTATGATATTGTCATGCATTTTATTCTTATATACATATATTGTAAACCTCACACTAGATTACTATTAATTTTGTTTGAACAACTGGCTGTCTGAGTTTCAGTAACAAGAAATACTTCCATATATTTACTGGTATAGTAACCATTTCCTATGTTCTTCATTCCTTTGTATAGATTCATGTCTCTATTTGGTGTCATCTTCTTTCTGCCTGAAAGAATTTTTTTTAACTTTTTTTTTTGTAGTGCAGGTCTGCTGGCAAATAATTCTTTAAGTTTTTGTATTTCTGACATTTTTCTAGCCTGCATTTTTAAAAGAGAATTTTGCTGGCAATAAAATTCTAGGTTGACAGTGTTTAAAAAATGTTGCTTCATTGTCTTGTTCATTGCATTGTTTCCAACAAAAACCTCTGTATGCAATGTATATTCTTTCTCTGGCAGCTTGTAAGACTTCCTCTTTGTCAGTGGTTTTGAGAAGTTTCAGATGCATGTTGGTATAGCTTTCTTTGTGTTTCTGATGTTGGGTTTTGTTAAGATTCTTGTAAGTCTGGGTTTATAATGTTCATAAAGTTTGAAAATTTTCACCTATTTCTTGAAATATTTTTTTCTCCTGCCCTTTGAAGCCTACAATTAGGCACAATTTAGGCTACTTGAAGTTGTCTTAGGGTTCACAGATACACTATTTACTCATTTATTCTCTATTCTCCTGTGCATCATTGTGTATACTTCTTATTGCTATGCTTTTAGTTTTACTAAGTTTTTCTTCTACAAACTATAATCTACCGTTTATTCCATCCAGTATATTTTTATATGAGAAGTCATCATTTCACCTCTAAAAGTTTAGCTTTTTTGTCTTTTTATATTTTCTACATCTGTATTTGAATTTTTGAGCGTGTGTAATAACTATATTAACTGTTTTACTACCTCTGTCTTCTGAATCTGAACTTTGTGTTAGTCCTGCTGGTTTTGATTGGGTTTTTCCCCCATTATTGGATATATTTTTCTGCTTCCTTACATACCTAGTAATTGAATGTCAGACACTGTGGATTTTATCTTGTTGGGTGTTAAATACTTTTATAATTCAATAAATATTGTTGAAGTTTGTTCTGAAGTGCTAAGTTACAATATGGAAACAATATGGTCCTTTTGAATTTTGGCTTAAAAATGTGTTAGGCAGCACTAGATCCATGTTTAAACTAAAACTAATTGTTTACTTTTGAAGCAAGACCATTCCGGGTATTCTACAATGTCTTCTGAATTATGAGTTTTTTCCTCCACAACTGGTAGAACAATGTTTCCGGCCCCGCGTAAGTGCCCTTACGATTCTTCCTTACCCGTTTGGAGAGTTCTTTCTCTAGCTTCACAGAGTTTCCTCACGTGCAAGTGCTTCTCAATGCTCTGCCGATTACTCAAAGGAGAGCCTCTGAAGGGTTTCTCCTCTCTGTTGTTCTTTTCTTGAGGCTTTTGCTGCCTTTATTTCTCCAGATTCTAAGCATTATTTTCTCAACCCAGGGAATCTTCAATAATCTACCCAAGTTCTCCCTCTCTGTGCCAAGGCTTATAAACTCTCTCATGGCAGTAAGCTGAGGCAATCTGCTCATTTTTTTTTCTTCTCATCTCTTAGGGATCGCTTTTCTGATTTGTGGTTGTTTCAGGCAGGAGGGCAAACCCGCTCCCTGTTACTCTATTTTCACTTAAAGCAAAAGTCCAACTTAGAATTTTTAAAATAAGGAACTGATAAATCCCAATTTGCAAGTAAAATAATTAGTATTTGCAAAATCTTTATGATTGCAAGGACTGTTTCTTTTGAATCTGTTATATTTTTAATCTATATTAACCAGTCCAAAATTTATCTCATCCATCTTTCAATTTCCATCTCAACTGTTATATCACATTTCCCACAGCCAGTAGATTTTTTCTCCTCTGAATTTACATTATTCTTTTTACTTTATCTATATGTTTATCCTATTCCTTCTAAGGTTTTGAATTCTTTTTATATCTGCCACAGTAACATACACAGTGCTTAGTACATGGTAGTCATGTCACTTTCAAGGGAAACAGGATGCCTGTGATGTGGGATAAAATATCTAGCAGACATTAGATAGTTATATTATCCTCTAACACATCTTATGTTGTTAATCATTTTAAATTTGTTAATTGAAATAGAGAACTGTTATTTGTCTCCTAAAATATGAGCATAATCAATAGATGCCCTATTAGTAAACAACATATTTCTGAACACTTTACATTAATAGGAGAAAAACATTTAACCTTAAAGATCAAAACATATAAAACAAAAGTGATCTCTGTATCTGACCGCTAACACTTCATTTTAATTTGCTCAGTATGTGTCTATACCTCAGTCCCCTAAAGACAGCGGTCATTGTAACATACTGAGGGTCTGCAAGTAAGAAAATTCAACTGTCAATAAGAAGGATCTCATTGGAATTCCTCTGACCTCCAATAATTAAGATTAATATATATATGTGTAATATATTTTATTGATTATTTTATTACAGTTGTCCAAATTTTTCACCATTTACTCCCTCCACCTAGTACCCTCCATTCCCTCTGGCAGTCCCCCTCTTTAGTTCATGTCCATGGGTCATGCATATAAGTTCTTCAGCTACTCCATTTCCTATCCATTCTTAACATCCCCCTGTCTACTCTGTACCTATCAATTTGTACTTCTTGATCCCTGCACCTTTTTCCCCATTCTCCTCCCTCACCTACCCAACTGGTAACCATCCAAATGTTCAGCATATCTATGATTCTGTTTCTGTTCTGCTTGTTTGCTCAGTTTGTTTTTTTAGATTCAATTGTTGATACTTGTGAAATTATTGCCATTTTAACATTCATAGTTTTGATCTTCTTCTAAATAAGTCCCTTTAACATTTCATATAATAATGGCTTGGTGATGATGAACTCCTTCAGTTTTACCTTGTCTGGGAAGCACTTTATCTGCCCTTCAATTCCAAATGATAGCTTTGCGGGATAAAATAATCTGGGTTGTAGGTCCTTGCTTTTCTCACTTTGTATACTTCTTGCCCATCCCTTCTAGCCTGCAAAGTTTCTTTTGAGAAATTAGCTCATAGTCTTATGGGAACTCCTTTGTAGGTAATGTCTGCTTTTCCCTTCCTGCTTTTTAGATTCTCTTTATCTTTAACTTTCAGCATTTTAATTATGATGTATCTTGGTGCGGTCCTCTTTGTGTCCATCTTGTTTGGAACTCTCTGTGCTTTCTGAACTTGTATGTTTAGTTCATTCACCAAATTAGGGAAGTTGTCTTTCATTATTTTTTCAAATAAATTTTCGATTTCTTGATCTTCCATTTCTTCTGGCACCCCTCTGATTTGAATGTTGGTACATTTGAAGTTTGTTCCAGAGGCTCCTTATCCTATCCTCATTTTTTGGATACTTTTTTCTTCTTATTGTTCTGATTAAATGTTTTTTTTCTTCTTTATATTCTAAGTCATTAATTTGATTCTCTGCTTCATCTACTCCACTGTTGATTCCCAGTAATTTTTTTCTTTATTTCACTTATTGTAACCATCATTTCTGCCTGAGTCTTTTTCATACTGTTAAAATATTCAATGAATTACTTGAATATCCTAATAATCAGTATTTGAACTCTGTATCTGATAGGTTGCTTATCTCCATTTTGTCTAATTGTTTTTCTGGAGTTTTGTTCTGTTCTTTTATTTGGGCCATATTTCTTTGTCTCCCCATTTTGGCACCCTCAGGTAGAGCTGCTTTGACTCCCTGTCTTAGTAGCATGTCCTTTTGTAGAAAAGCATTCCAGTAAGTTGGATAGGGCAGAGCTCTGGGTAATCACCTAAGCGGGGAAACTTGTATGAATTAGGTTGGTGGAGTCTCTGATATGGTGTCACTGCTCTGCGGCTCTGTGTAGGGGAGGACTCATAAAGGGTACAATGGCTGCTGCTTGGCCTTGGGAGTTTTGTTTGGGAAGAAGCTGTCTCCCGGCACTTGCCCTGATGCCAGACACTTCTGTTTCTCCCTATATGCTACTGGTGTCCCTCCAGCAGCTGCCCCAGTGCTGAAGCCCAAAGGGAGTGTATCTGCGTAAGTCCTAAGTCCACTGTGGGCCTTTTAAAGGGAAAAACCTGAAAATCTCACAATTTAAGCCACCCCAACCTCCACTGGTTTTTATAGCCAGAAGTTATAGGGACTTATCTTTCTGGCATTGGAATCCTAGGGCTTGGTGGTCTTGTGTGGGACTGGGATCCCGAGCTCCTGAGGTATCCCTCCTGATTTTTATCCACCACATGTAGGCGTGGAACTGCTCATTCTGTGTCTCCGCATCTCCGACCCTCCTACCCATCTGGGTGACTGTGAATTCTTAATTCCTTGGTTGTAGGACTTGCATATAGCTTGATTTTCTGACAATTCTGGGTGATAGTTGTTTTGTAGTTTAGTTGTAATTTTTCCTGTGCTTGTGCAAGGAGGCAAGCTGTGTTTACCTATGCCTCCATCTTTACTGGAAGTGCATATATATTCTTTTTAAAGATACTTTCTTTTTTCTTTTTTTTAAAATATTTTTTGGCCTACACTTACTTTGCATTTGCCAACAAATCTACATAATAATAAAAAGACCTATGCTACCAATAAGATGATACACATATATATCACAGTACACAAATGTGCAATCTTAGCATTCTGGACTTTGGACAAATTTATGTGGAGCAAATACATATATATTTTCTTGCCTTTTTTTCTCAAGCACTTTGTGCAATGGTAGTGTATCGAGATAAGTAATTTGAAGCATATATCAAACATCATTTTTATTAAAACAATAAATTACTTGAAGGTAGGAATCAAATCTTATTTGTTTTTCTTTTACTGATTGTGAAAGGAAACATAATTTCAAATTTAACCTTTTTTGCCATGAGCCAACAGGCATTTGTTGAGTAACTGTTATGTGACAGACTTTTTTTTCCTATGCATAAAGTTGAACCATGGGTAAGTATTCTCTTATTGCCCTCAAACAACTTGTACCTCTAGTGGGAGAATAAAGACATGAAATAAATACTGTATGGTGTTTCCAATGTTGTACTAGAGATGTATACCAGTAACAGTGTGAGCAAAAAAAAAAAAGGAGGAGGAATCTATGATGCCAAAAAGGGCTCCACAAAGGTGATGATAAAGCTAAATAGGCAAGAACAAGTATGACTTTATGAAAGGAATATTCTAAGCAGAGCAAATAATCTAAACCAATTGAAAGTTGAGAAGCATAATAATTCTTTGCACTCTATGAGAATTGCCAGCAATTTGGTATGGTTATAGCTTGGGACAAAAAAGAAAAGGAATTAAAGGGGACAAAGAAGGGTGTAAAATGGGAAGGGAAAGCTGGAAGAGGTAGTATTAGAAAAATAGGCAGGGAATAGGGATTGAAGTTCTTGTATTTCGTTCAAAGAGGTTTAGTTTAGCAGGGTTTCTCAGTAGAGTGTGCTTTGACATTTTGGTGAGGACAAGTTTTTCTTGTTCTGGACTTTTCAAGTATTGCAGGAGAGTTAGCTTCTCTTCCCTCTACCCACTAAATGTCAGTAGTACTCACTAGTTATTGGAACATCTAAAAAAGCCCTCCATCCAGTTTTTCTGAATAGTCTTTAAGAGTGGTACCATCTTTGCTTGAGAACCACTGAAGGATGAAAAGCTGATAAAAGGTGTTAAACAGAATTTTATAATTTGATTTGTTCACTTTTTTCTTATTCCTGTCCTTTTATTTTTGAATATTGACTGTGAAGTTAATATATAGCACACTAGATACAACTATGGGAGATTCCACTCTGTAAGAACATATTTATTTCCAACGATGGGTAACATTTATGTATAGGAAGAATTTGTGTCACTAGAGTGATTTTTCAAAAACTTAAAACATTTATTATACAAGTGACACATGATCATTGAGGACAAATTAGAAAACAAATAACCCAATCTGGAGAAAATACAAATCAACCCTATTTGCTCAACCAGGAATGACCACTTAACACTGCGCTGTATGTCCTTTCTCTTTCAAACCTATTTTACGTACAACCATTGTTCCAGGTTAATAAAGACTCACACCATATATTTGTATGGACATTATATTTCATGATATAATTTATATTTTGTTTTATAATTTATTCAGCCACTATAATACTTCAATGTTATACTAATTTTCTACTAAAACAATTTTTTTAAAGATTTTTTTAATTTTTATTTTTAGAGAGAGGGGAAGGGAGGGAGACAGAGAGGGACAGAAACAACAATGTATGGTTGCCTCTCACATGGCCCTTACTGGGGACCTGGACTACAACCCAGGCATTGCCCTGACTGGGAATTGAACTGGGACCCTTTGGTTCCCAGCCCGCGCTCAATCCACTGAGCTATGCCAGCCAGGGCTACTAAAACAATTTTATGTGAAATCTCTATATACATCTCACTGATTGTTTTCTTAAATTCCTAGAAATAGGCTGAAAGTTCTTTGTTTTCTAAAGTTTTAAATATGCATTTCCAAATTTTCTTCTGGAAAAAAATTTCACTTATCAGCAATATCAAAGGGTATCAGTTTATGCACATGTTTAGTAAATGTTGCTTTCATTTTAAAAATATCTTAAAATTGCTTAGCAATTGGATAGACAAACACTAACCACTCACATTACGTACACTTATTTGACTGTTTGTAGAGTTGGAAATTTTTCCTGTTTAGTGTTTATTAATCACTTGTTTTTGTTTGTATGAATTGACTGTTTATATCTTTTAAGAGTTTTTCATCTTTTTCTTTAGATGGTTTAACTACTTAGTCTCTTCCAAATATAGATTTTTCATTTGTCTTTCAATAGTGTTTATGGTGCTTGTTTAGACATGCTAAACATTTTGATAAATAATGAACATAAACTATCACCCTTTCTTTTTCCTTTATTTTCCTTTAGAAAAGACTTAGCTATTCCAAGTTTACCTAAATATTGATCATATTCTAGTAATTTTGTGATTTCATGTTTTACATTTAATCTTTAATCCATATAAAATTTGTTTTGCTGTAAGTTATGAAGTAGATCTCTAACTTTGTACTTTCTCAAATGGCTGGCCATTTGTTCTTTATCAATTATTGAATGTGTTATCTTTTCTTACTAATTTCATATACCTTAATCATATATGATTCTTATACAAATATTTTATGTGGGGATTTTAATTTGGTCAATTTTTAAATTTAATTTTTAACTCATATATTTGGTATGTAGGGAAGTTAGAGTTGTATATATTTATTTTATAATTGGCTACCTTATTAAGCTCTTCCATTACATTTTTTAAGTTTTAAAACTGATCCCTTTGGAATTATTAGGTAAAAATTATATTATCTGGAATTTTGTTACCTTCTTTTTATTTTTGATAACTATTTTTTGAACCTAGTGATATTACCCAGAACATCTAAGCAATATTAAATAATAATGGTTATATCTTTACTTTATTATATACTTTAATGGTAAAACTCAGCAAGTAATGGTGACTATTTGTTTGAAACTGATATTTATTATTTTAAGAAAATATATTGGTCTTCCTTTTACTTTAATCAGCAATATTCAGCAAATATCTTTTCAGTTTCTATTAAGGTAAGATCTTATGTGATCTATTAATATGTTTGAAAATAATGACCACTTTTATATTTATAGACATTTTCTTAGACCAATTCCTATTAATAGACATATTATATATATCAAGATTTCTGATTTACCAATATTTATTTAAGATTTTTGCACCTGTAAATAACAGCTAAAACTCTAGTTTTCTTCCTGTGTTTTATATGTCATTTTTGATATTAGGTTCTGTTAGTTTGGAGTTATAGAATAGTTCTTGGTTTATACATTTTTAATTGCCTAACCCACTTGTATATTTTCATTAAATTAAACATATTCATGACCAGACCCTTAAAAAAAGAAGAGAAACTTGGCGTGGCTGGTGTAGCTCAGTGGATTGAGCGCAGGCTGGGAACCAAGCAGTCCCAGTTCGATTCCCAGTGAGGGCACATGCCTGGGTGCAGACCAGGTCCCCAGTGAGGGCCATGTGAGAGGCAACCATACATTGCTGTTTCTCTCTCTCTCTTTCTCCTTCCCCTCTCTCTAAAAATAAATAAATAAAATCTTAAAAAAAAAAAGAAGAGAAACCAACTTATTTGTTTGTTTCATATTGAAAGAAAAATGAGAAAGTGGAACAAATAGCTCATTCTCCTGTGCTCTCACTTGTGCCCTGGAGATAGTGGAACCACAGTGTTTCTGCAATGGGTCTGTCTTGTAGCAGGTGTGATACCGATGACCTCTTCTGGACCCTGGCTTGAAACGTATAAAGCCATCTTTGATTCACAGTATGTTAAGCAAAAAAATACACCCATACACAGCCTGAAAAGTAGATGTGCTAACGTAACTTTTGCTTCTTGTTTTCAAGTGGTGAAACCAACAAGAATATTTGATTAAAAATTTAATGACACATTTATACTTAAATTACTTTAAAAAATCTAAGTCCTAAGTCCAGATAACTATAAGGACTTTAAATATTCTACACAATTTTAGACTATTAATATAATGGATTTAGAATTTTATTTTTTGAAGTCATTGAAACTGTTTAAATGTCATTGGAATTATCCATTCTAGGGAGAATTGAATAAAATTTACCTCTAAAGCTATGTAGGCCATAAAGATTTTTTTTTTCTGGTATCATTGAATTGCGAGCACTTTACTACATCTTGAAGTGGGGTACCAAGTGTGTTTATCTTTTAGAAATTCCTCAGTATTTGACTTGTTGATAGTTCCTGTTTCTCTTTTCTATCATTAAAACATAGTGGGTTTTGTCTTTTTAATTTTTATTTTAAAAATATTTTAATAGGACTTTGAGGAGGAGTAAACTCAAATTAACATGTAGAACCAGATGTTTCTGTGAGTCGTTTAGAGGGATAGGCAAATAATCACAGTGGTAGTTCTCACTGTTTAATACAAGGAGCAGCTGATCAGCAGTGAAAAAGAATGAGGGAAAAAGCAGTGATGAAAGACAGGGAACTTCCCAATGATACTTGAATTTCTGGTTCCAGTCTTTTCTGAAGCAAGGGTGCTTCCCTGCCCATAAGTTCTACAGGTCATCTCTTAATCCTTATAATACATCTTTTTCCTCTCCTTAAGCCAACACAATTGGTTTCATCTTCTTAAAATCAACAAATGTAAGCACATGTGCTACACCAGAGAGAGAGATGCAGAAATGTTTGGAGTAAGGGATCTTCTTTGTCAGGGTCTAAGGACATCTAGGTTACACATTTTGAATAACATAAAAACCAAAAACAGGCCCTATTGCAAAATCCACACTGTCCATAATGTAAAAACAACTTAATGGCCCAGTTGCTTTCAACTGTTTTTGAGACCAAAAAGAAATTTCTCCCTGGAGTCCTCATGGAGGAGACTCTGTACAATGTACTGAAAAGAAGCACAGTGCCAAGCGGTCACGCTTTTGAGTATATTTGTCCTGACATGTAAGTCTCCAGTTGGGACCTTTGCTTTAAATGAGCTCTTAGTAAGATCAAAGTCTATAAACAAAGATTGCCCTCCACTGGGTCCAAGCATTACCTCAGAATAAAAAATAACCAAAAAAAAAAAAAAAAAAAAAAAAGCTATAGAAATCAAATTTCTCAGGGAATTTACTGGATTTTCTGTTTATTAGAATCATTAGTCAAGTTGGCCACCAAAAAACAAAGAAACAACAACAACAAAAAGAAAGAACAATTTGGGTTAGAATCATCCCTCCCAGCAATGGAGTATGTGCACACAGACAGAATGAGCAGGGTCAGGATGCTCAGGATGAAACTCATTTGAGGACTAGAGGAGGGTCCACTTGGTTTGTACTTTTGCCATCACTGATTATTCTCCAGATCTCAACCTGATGGCCTGCTTAGTACTCTGAATCAGCAACGACTGTGAGTGCAGATAAAATCATACAGACCAATGGGCTAAATGTTGGTTTGTGTAATTAACCAGCTCTGAGAGCTCTCAGTAGAAACTGATTTGATTTTCAACTTTTATGAAGTTTTTCTACCGGAGGATTATTATGGTCATTGAAATTAGAAGTGGAATTGTGGTTGAACCCTAAATAACATGATCTAAAATGCTAACACTGCTATTTAGCTGTTAAGCTCAACAATTAAGAACAACAGAAGGGACAGGGTGTCCTTCTGAGAACTCTAATTTTTATGTTGGGGTCGCCAATTTGTTAGCCTTTCACTCCTTTCTTAAGGGAAGTTCAGGGTTGTAAAGAACTGACCGAAGGCCTGTGTTCAAACCGAAAATTAGGAGCCTCACTTTCTAAGGACATGTTTAGCCTCCTCCTTTGAGGGTGGTGCAGGCTTCACATTCATGTGCCTCAAAATCTTGTAAAATGAGAGATTCTCTATGACGAATCAGTTGTAAAAGCTAATTACTTTGGGAACAATCTCACCCTTTACAAGTATTTGCACAGCTCACTATTTTTCTGAAAAAAGGGGGCACGTTAGGGTGTTGCTATGAAGATGTGCTTTATAGGCATCCCGTGTGACAGAAAACTGGGGCTGAAGCTCAATAGTCATGTGGCATAATTCTAACAGTTCATTTGTTCTTATCTGCTAAGATATCAGTAGATATTTGATTAATGGATATCAATGGCAAAGAGTTATCATATCTTCATTAGATAATGAATAAGATTATTATGGTAATTAAAACAGGAAGGCAAAAAGAATGGAATCAGAATTTACAGGGTCACAAAACACAAACCAGTGAAAAGTAGAAAACATATATGTTTTGAAAAAAAGAATAAACATGGCCTGTCCTATGTTATTCCCAGATTGACAGTGAATTTTATTTTTGTCCCTACTTTAAAAAATATATTAAAAAGAATATGTGAGTATTGTGCTATTCCTACACAGCAGGACTGGGGGAGAGTCCTTGGCATCCTCAGCCTCAGAAAGGTAAGCACTGTTAATGGGGTGCTATATTACATTTTCAATTTATTCCATGTCTATACTGTCATGTCACTATTGCTATAAAAGTGGGTTATATATTTACTTCTGCAATATTGAACATTATATGCAGCTTTCATGTCATTTTATGTGGGAGAAATGTTTTAATCATACACATGAATATCTTTGCAAATTAATAAAAGCATCTTAGACCTATTGCTTGCTTTGCCACATTTGTCAATCACAGCATCTGGTACTTAGTAAGAAATTATTAAATATATTTTAAATAAAGTTAACAGACATATTTGCTAGGACCTTAGCCACTGAGGAGGTTTAGACTTTTTGGCTGTTATGTGAGGTAGGCAGAATGATGTCCTGCATGGTCCTCCACCCCCAGCCAAATACCTGAAATCTGCAGCTACATTTCCTTACATGGTGAAAACAAACACCAATGACCTTTGCTCTTGTGATTAAATTCAGAACCGTGAGTTGGGGAGGTTATTCTGGATTATCCAGATGGGGCCGCGGGGCCAGATTCAGAGGAGGAGATGATGGCAGATGCAGAAGTCGGAGAGGACAGATGTTGCTGATGCTGCGCTGCTGTCTTCGACGGCGAACGATGAGGCCACGTGCCAGGGGAGCCAGCAGCCACTAGAAGCTAGAGCAAGCAAGGAAATGAATTGTCTCTACAAGCCTCCAGAAGGAATGCCACCCTGCTCGCTCACTGTAAACCTCAGACCTGCAGAACTGTAAGATCATAAATTTGTGTGGGGTTTTTGTTTTTCTGAGCCTGTGGTCATTTCTTACCCTAGTAATAGGAAATGAATGCATTATTCTACTTTCTTAATTACTTTAATTACTTTCTTAAGTTCTTCATGTTATAGGGTGGAAATTATATGATATTTCATTAGTCCTTAGATTCCTTTCCGATAAAGCCCTCAGGGATTGCACGTTTTGTGTAATGAAGCAGAACTCAGATTTGTCACTCTCCTGACTTACAATATCTCTTATAAAGTAGGGACAGCATGTTCACTTTAGTACCCTCAGGGAATTTCTACCACATGTTAGTTTGGCTCTAATGTATGTTGCTTTCTCTGCTCTGCTCAGTAAATAAAAGCTGTGTAGCATCACAATGACAGGGGATGGGGAACTCAGTCATCCTTTATAAAGTCCCAGAGAGGGTGCCCAGTCCAGGCCAAGGCAGAGAAGTGGTGCCGCCAGTGAAGATGGCTGTTGGTGGAAACTCTGAGCATTCACTGATTTCTTGGTGTTCCAAGAGATTTGATTGTGAGTTCACTGCGTGAGTGAAGTGGTCAATTGTTCCAGAGGCTACACACCAGATTAAGAGGTTACAGAGGGAGACGGTAATAGTAAAGAGGCCACCACTGGTAGATCTTAAGAGCTAGTTTTTCATTGGCAGCTAATAGGCCTGGAATGAACCCTCCGTAGGTGCCCAATCTCCTTTGCAGTCAGCTCAAGGTGGGCCGAGCAGCAGGTTGTCAGTGTGTAAAACGGGTGACTCCGAGAATGACTCAACGCTACCTGGACTTGTTTGCACCATGAACTAAGATGAATGAATGACTTGATATGCTGTGTAGACATGTTATAACTACCGAGGAATTGAGCAAATAAGCTGGAATATTCTTATATATGAGATGAGGACTAGAAGCCCACAAGCTGCTATAAATACTGTTATCTCATGATTGAAGTTCTAAGCCTATAATAATTAGGCTCCATAAAAAAAATATAGAATGAGGAATATCATTAAGAAAGCTTACTTTCCTAAGTTCAAAAATAACTTTTTGGTTAAACTGACAGAACTATGAAGTCAAATAAAAAATACTTTTCCACTGAAAACCTCTTGGAAATTAGAATGAGAGTTTTTATTCCATTGTTTATAGTTATGCATCCATGGTTAGATCCAAGACAGCTAATGGTGGTTCTTCCTGATGGGCCAGGCAGAGTTGACTCTCTCTGCCTGTGTGACTGTCCTGCAGAGCAGGGACCAGATGAATCTATCTGGCTCTTTGTTGCCATTTTCATGTGTCTGAATTGTACAAGCTGGATGTTTCCATGTTCTCATTAGAGAAGTGAATGAATAAACAACTGAACACACCAAGCTAGCCATTAATTCATACTGGGGTCACCACAAAGCATGGTAAACATAAAAACCAGTATTGTGCAATGGGACTTGGTAGCCGCTGATTTATGAGAAATTATAGTCAGGATAGTTGAATTTACTGACTTTCTGGGTTTGACACAACTATGGTTTTCTATTTCTTCTCATCTGTTGGACAAACTGTTTATTTCTCACAGGAACAGTATTAGCTGCTTTGGTGCTTGGGCTCAGAGGCCTCATTTGTGGCTGGTTAACATTTTGCTCAAAGCTTTGTTAAAATAAAATAGACCATTCTCTAATGTGCGTGGATACTCTGGGGGTGGGAAGAAGGAGCCCTTTCTTACTGAGAAAAAAACCCTAATTTTGCTTTGGTTTCAATGCAGTATTCATTTCTTATGTGACTCACGAACAATTCAGTATATGCAGCTTACTCAATTTGGGATAATGTTTGGTTTTAGGGTATTGTGAATAAGAAATAACATGAATAATTCTTGGAGTATATTTTCATATTATTAAAGGACACAAATATTAAAGAGAATGTCTTCTTTGTGTTTAGTTTCTATTTATCAAGGAGTAGGACGATGGTTAAAGGCGCCCTCGTTCAAGCCTAAACAAGGGCCGACAATGTTTTCTGAGGGTGATCAGTGACTAGGGGAGTCAACCTGGGGAGGCGACAAGCTCCCACTCTCCGTGCCAATGAAAACAGCGTCCTCCTCCTCACCGTGTCATCATATTAACTGCCACTTCCTTTCAGTATTTACAAAGCACGCTTTGTGCATGGCTTGGTTCAGGTGGTGAAAGTCTTTCATAATTAAGCAGCACTGTTCCTGACCGAAAAATCTCAGCCAAGTGCTCCTTGAGCTCTGCCCCGAGAAAGCTGCAGGAGAGGCACTGTGGTGTGGAGCAAAGAGCATCGGAGTAGGAGTCAAAAGGGTGAGATGCTGTTTTAGCTCCTTTCCTGGTCCTGGGAGCCTATGTGCCTCTTTCCTAGTTATCTTATGTGATAACACGCGTGGCCTGCTAATAACACAGGGCGATGTGTGACGTAAACCAAGAATGTGGAAGTGCTCCGTAGCCCATAATGTACTGGGCAAAGATTAGATGTTCCCGTTCTTTGATTTCACAGTGGCTTTGCCCTGACTGATCCTAGTCTCTTTATGCGGTCAGCATCAGCCCCCGGTACCTCAGCCCATCAGAGCAGCAGAGCCCCTCCTTCACCACTGGAAGACAGAGCCATGCTCAGAGCTGGGGTCTTCCATTCCTGGCTCGTTCTTCTTACCTCCTCCAGCTCCCATCCGCCCTGCGCAGACGCCGCCGCCTTAGGGATGTGGCCTGTTGCCTCCCCACACACAGAGTGTTTCTCCCAGAGCACACACACCCAGGACACAGGAGTGTGGCTCCCCCGCCCCGCCTCGGGGGAATAGTTCAACACACCTCATTGTCCTTACTTACACCCACGCTTTGCTCTTTCCTGCTGCCCCCTCGTCCATGTGGCCTCTCAATGTTCCCGTGTACTGGAGGCGGCAGCGTCATTTCCCTTTCATTATCAGGTTTGCAGGATGTAATTTGCTCACTCTGACTCAGTATGGGTTCAAGCACTTCTAACAACTTGTTTACAAATTGAGAATTGGTGCTGATAACGTTGAAAAAGGATTGAGTTCAGTATGTTCACTCTGCTCAGTCCCCAGATGGGCCCTCCAGGCAAAAAGGAATTGCAGAGAAAGGGAGGGAGGATTCAAAGAGGTGAAAGAAAATGGAAGCAAGGGGGAGAAAGCACATCCTTCCAGGAAGGGTTGTAGCAACTGGAATTATTTTGTCCTAAAGGCGAAGTATGCAAAAATGCTAGCCAGCTGTTCTTCATCTTCACAAAAGGAAGAAACATAGAAATGTTTTAAAATGTAGCAAGAAGGACATAGGTTAGATATAAAGAACTATATCTTAATAATGTGGGTTGTTAAATATTGCAAGGGTTTACAAAGGAAATCTGTGGTTCCTTCTGTGGCAATCTTCCAATATTAGGATGGATTCCATTTGGATAGAATGGTTTAAATAAAGTATTTCACAATTTTTCTCAAATGTCGATACATGCATTTTGGCAATTAAGCAAATAAATTGGAGATGTCATAAAATAACTGCCTTAATATCTTCAAGCAACTTTTGAGTTTTGAATTGTGCTAAAATATATGTAACATAAAAGTAGACATTTTAACTATTTTGAAGTATACAGGTCAGTGGTATTAAGTATATTTACATGGTTGTGTAACCATCACCACTAACCCCCCAAAAACCTTTTCATCATCCTCAGCTGAAACAGTACCCATCACATAATAATTCCCCATTACCCTCTCTCCCCAGCTCCTGGTAACCATTATTTGACTCTCTGATTCTATGAATTTGAGTTTTTTCTACATTGATGGTTACCCTACAGAGTGAACTCCGCTTTTCCAACATGAAACCTAAAGTATTGTATGCCCAGCCCCTTCTGCCAGTAAGGTGAAGAAGACATGGGACCTGTGCTCTGTCAATGAGGCATGACCATGAGTGCTAGATCCACAAACATGCAATGTGAGAAGCAGGCAGGCCAGCAGCATCCATGTGGCTGGGCCAGGGTGGGAAGGTTGCTGATAGGACCAGCAGCTTTCCAAGTTGGGCTGGGGTAGCGTGACTGGTGCGGTGGAGGCAGCCTTCCTTGTGGCAGAGGAGACTTGTTTATAATACTGGGGTGAAGCATGTCCTCTTCCAGAATAGTCAGTTGGTGTGAGGAGGGGCTGGGAGTAATTTCTAAAAGCTGTTTTCAGACTCTGTCTTTGGTCTTCCCGTGATACTATAATCCACTCGATGTACTGCAAGAAACCCCTTCCCTCTTTCATGAGCTACAGTGGATTCTGTTGTCTACTTTTATGAACCTTGACCAATACGGGAGCACTTATCTTCCTCTGTTGATTCCTTCCATAGGCGTTTTTTTCCTTCCCATAGATGAGGAGGGAAGTGAATTGGACCAGGAGGGCCAGGCCATGGATACAGCCAGGCTGTTTTTCTCCTGCAGCCTGTTTGTGCTGCTTTGCTACGGTTGTGTGTGTGTCAGACGGTTGGGGTGGGGAGACGCAGGATTTTGAGATGGACACAACAGATTTAGCATGAGGACAGCTCCACCTTCCTCACTGGGACTTTCTGAGCTGCTCTCTCTCACAGAAACGTTCCTGCGCACATCTGTGTGCTCAAAGCAGCTCTTTATTTGAGACCTTACATTCTTACCCTCACCTGGGAAACAATTCCCCTTCCGCTGAGCCTAACGATGTGAGCTCCTGTTCCGTGGCGAAGAGTGGTTTGCAGGGGCGGGGAGAAGTTTGTTAACATCCCGAGGGACGGTTGTTAACTTTAAGGGTGGGAGTAGAGCGCACCGGCTCCCTGGCACTCCACAGCGGGCCCCCACGCTCCGGGGGGCCCAGACGCACTTTGCTTGTTTCCTCCCGTTGGGTAGATTCACGCGTGTCTGCAGCTCCTCCAGGGCCAGGTCCTACACTTAATGGTCGTCCTCACTGTTTCAACATGGGAAGGCACTTAGTAAATGCTTAGTTCCTCTGTGTAAACATGAGATTGTATGTGTATCTGGCTACAGTCTCTTCTAAATTTCAACATTCGTCTTTAATTAATTATGCTATATGTTTATTCTATTTTAGCTGTTATGTTTTTAATCCCTAAAATGTCTTCCTTGGACCTGCATTTTTTTTTCATTACATTCTATTCTTATTATGAATGTAATATCTTCTCACATCATGGCCAGGAAATCAGTTAGTATTGGCAGATGGACTAAGAGAGCAAACTCTGGGGCCAGGCTGCCCCTATTAGAATCACTTAAGAGCTCTGTGTCTTTGGTTTACTCATTGCGCCCCTCTGTGCCTCACTTTCCTTATCTGCAAAATGAGGACAGTGATGATACATGCTGGGTGAGTACATGTTTGTGTGGGTGTGTAGGTGTATACATACATATGCATATATATACACATACATATAGACATATATATTCCTTACAACAATGCTTGACATCAAGTAAATGTTATATAAATGTTATTATTAAGTTCTATTTTTTTCCCTGCAGAATTGGTTTCTCTTCTCTGTTTTATTATTTTGGTCTTTTTCTTTTGTGCTTCTAGTTTTCCTATTTATTCTTTGTTACCCAACCATTTTTAAAAATAAAGAATGAGGCTCTTTATTCTAAGTGATTGGTACAAGTTTCCTCTGCTGTGGCGTGAATAGGTCTTTTCCCAAAAAGTACCTTCCACTGCAC
This sequence comes from Micronycteris hirsuta, assembly GCA_004026765.1. NCBI lineage: Eukaryota > Metazoa > Chordata > Mammalia > Chiroptera > Phyllostomidae > Micronycteris > Micronycteris hirsuta. The sequence continues at coordinate 11,340 of PVJI01013150.1, read as the reverse complement.
TGAAATACGATTGGCAGTTTTATGTATGTGAAGCAGAGCATGTCAACTAACCTGATTTGTTTCGGGGTGCGTGATACAGACATCAGCTGACAGGCTGCAGTTTCTGTAACTACTAGAACAAAGAGGTTTTAGACTTCTGACCCCCAATAGAAGCCTTAGCAGTTCAACCAATCATTAGTCAAAGAGACCTCAGGCTGCTTCTGTGCTTTCTGGTGTGAGGAAGGAGGGATGAGAGGTACATTGGAGTGGGGGGGTATTTTGTTCAAGTACCTTCAGATAATCTTCCAGTTTACTCTAGTTCTCATTTCTCCATGCTGCCTTATTTGCCAGCTTCAGCCTGACACCTCCAATGGCACCTTCATCCTTACAGCAACCTGCAGTTCGTGGATTTGGACCTGCATTTTGCTCTGTTCTATTCCATATGTCATAGGCTTGTATCTACTTTCTGTCTTTCAAAAATTTGTTTGAATCTCTTTTCTGATGATGCCACCTCTATTGCCCATTATCTTCTTTGATAATGAAATTAATTGTTCATACTCTATATGATATCTTAAAATCACTGGGATTTCCATGATGTCTTGAGATCAGTGGGGATTTGTTGCTCATTCTGGCCTCTTGATTTGGAAGTAATATCACACGCATTATGATTGGGATCACTGGAGACTACCCATTAATCATTTATCCCCTCTTCTTGATTTCAAAACAATTGAAAACAAAGATAAAAGTCTTCTACCTCAAAAAGAAAAAAAGGCTACACATATTCAGAGGTATTAATACTTTCTCTTTTCCAAAAAAGAAAGCAAAATTAATAGATGTTAGACTCTCCCTAATTTCATCAGTCAATTAAGTCACTCCGTGGGGGAAAGGGAAGTAAAATGTGGGAAAAAAAAGTTGTGCGCGGCCCCACAGTGTCCCCTGTGAGGTGGGACACACGGGTAGTTCCTATCGTACGAGCTGAGGTAGGAACTAGGGAGGAGTGGAGAGTAGGGATGTCCTTTTCTAATTATTGTATAGGTGAAGTACTTGAAATTTTGGGAGCCTAAAACGTTATAAAATTTATAATAGATAAAGCTAGATTCTAGTATTTTAAACTTGAAGCCCTTTAATTCTTCTTCTGTGCTATGTTCCTTCTCTATAATATGAGCTCAAACATCAAAACACCAAATCCTATTCAACAAAATTAATAATATTTACTTAGAATTATACTTTCTCACAGAGTCATCATATTGTAATTCCTAAGGTAAAAAAGAGAACTAATACATTTTAGAAAATTAAAAAAAAAATACTGGAAACTAAAGGATTATCAGGTTCTCATTGATCTACAGCATTTTTATTAACCAGAGTTAATTTTTTATTCTTTTTACTTTTCAAACTTTTCAATATACATATTTTCTACTTTATTTTCTGAATTTCTCATTTCAGCCTTTGGGTTTGTGGGAAAATAGCTGACTCCATTTCCCCTACAAGTACCCAGCAGTAAATCTCTAATGTCTGTATTTCTTAGCATCACAAAAAGCACAAAAAGAAACGGCTCCCTGAGGAGACACTGAGAGTCGTGAGTCGTCCTGACCCTACAGATGGCTGGGATTCAGCAGAAGTCCATTTTACAGGTGACGGCTCCCAACACAGCTCCTCTCCCAAAATAGCTGGTGATGGCATTTGGCCATTTTCATTAAGCATCTAATTTTTTCCTGTGCTCAGTTTGAGATCAATTTCCAAATTATAATCCCTGGAGGACAACTGAAACGGGAAAAGGTTAAGGTGCTGGCACAGAAACTCCTGTCCTTCACCCTGAGACTCCATTAAAGCATCTTTGGCCCTTTACTGGCAGTTTTAATAATAGGGATTTCCATGTTATTTGAGAAAAAGGAACAACTAACTGAAACACAGCTTTCTGTTGTCTTTTCCCTTGTAGCATAAAAATGATACAGTCAAAGAGAATGTATTTTTTCATTCAACCAAAATAACACCACATTTGTGATCTGATTTAACTGAATAATTTAGAAACAGTATTTTTTTCTTCATTCCAGTATTTCTAGGGTACCTACGATGTGTTACTCAGTGTGCTCAGAAGTGGTATATAAAGATGGCCACTTTCATTAAGCATCTAATTTTTTCCTGCGTTAAAGAAGCTCACCATCTAGAGAGGGAGACAGAAGAGTGAACTCTTACAAAGTTATGTGACCCTCACTATGATAGGACGTGCTTCAGGTGAATGTGTGAATACAGCATAGTGGAGAACAGCAGCTTATCTACCTGGTGCAAAGAGGAGGAGAGGCATAAGCGGTCATCTGTGATCTGAACCCTAAAAAGCAAAGACAGACTTTCCAGAAGACAAGACAAGAAAGTGCGTCCTCTGCAGAGGAAATAGAATATTTAGATAGGGAGGAATGAAAGAGGACAGCATGGTCAGAACTTAAATTTTTGTATCTGGAGCACAGTGTGAAGTGAAGGGAGAACAGGGGGACAGCAGATGAAACCAAAGAAAAGACAATGACTTTGTCAATGGAAGAAGGACTGTAAACTTGTTCCTCTAGATTTGTCTTTTCTTATGTGACAGTTTCTTATGTACTTTTGCATACGAGGATTTCTGGTGGCACGCTGAAGGCATGAACTTGTATCCACACTTTCTGCAGAGCTCTTTGGGTCACAGAGTGAGTAGAACTACATCCTGCCTTGATTACAAGAAGGAGGGAAAGTTCCTCATGTTCCACGGACATGTGTTTTCCTTGGCCCAGACTTGACATCGCTTTGCCATTTAACTTACCTGCGGCAAATCATACCCCTGCTCCATCATCCCACAATCACCCGAGTTCAGTGTTCTACGTGACAGATGTCATTGTCATAGTAGTATTCCTGCCTAGAGCGAACAAAGCAAAACATGTGCACATTCCCCCAAATCTGGCAACACATTTGCAAAAGTGACCAACTGAGAAAATGATTAAGTACGAATGTCTAGGAATCCATTGAAATTAAGCAGGAGGGTGACAAGACACATTTATGCTTTAAGAATTTAATTCTAATGAGGAATCACTTAGATACATTATGGTTGGAACTTTATCTGCGTAGTAAGAAGGGGAGGCAGTGTATACATAAATATATATGCATAAATAAATAGTTTTACAAGACAGTGTAGTACTAGAATTGAGAGCTTAGGTTCTTGAGTTAACCAGCTCAGGTCTGAATTCTTGCTCCAGCCGTCACCTGTTGTATGATGTTATATGGCAAGTTTTATAACATCTTTGTATCTGAGTTTCCTCGCCTATAAAACGGGGATAACAGTAGGACAATAGTATGTGCTCCTTAGAGTTGTTGGGAGGATTAAATTAAATTATACATATAAGCAATTAGTGTAGTATCTGGCACATTATAATTTCTCAATAAGTGATAGTATTATTATACTTAAAGAAGAAATTGGCCCTGGCGGGTGTGGCTCAGTGGATTGAGTGCAAACCTGTGAACAAAAGGGTCACTGGTTCGGTTCCCAGTCTCAGAGCACATCCTGGGTTGCAGGCCAGGTCCCCAGTAGGGGGCGTGTGATAGGCAACCACACATTGATATTTCTCTACCTCTCTTTCTTCCTCCCTTCCCCTTTGTCTAAATAAATAAATAAATAAATAAATAAATAAATAAAGTCTTTTTAAAAATTTTAAAAAAAGAAAGAAGAAAGTGATAGAATATGGGAAATGATAAGAAAAAGAAAAATGAAACAAGGGGAAACATAAGGATAACTTGAATGATTAATTGCACGATAAATGAGGAAAGACTCTATAAGGGGGTGAAGATTTGAGGAAGATCATGAAAGAAGAAAGAATTTTGGTGTCTCAGGTGTTAAGTTTGAGGAAGCTGTAATACATGTAAATCGAGATGACAAGGAGGCTAGATGTAAGTTATATATCAGTTGGCTATATATAAGTTTGGGGCTGGCATGAAAGATTGGGCTAAGGATAGAGATTTTGGGGGTCATCAGTGTATAGGTGCAAGTTAGGGCCGTGGAGGTAAACGAGAGAACGAGAGAATATGGAAAAGAAAACAATTTCTTCTTAAGACAATGACTTAAAATACTCTGACAATGTTCTCTTTTATTCTCTTTTAAGTTAATCTTGTTTTGTTTTTCTGATAATACAAGTAATAAATAGGTGCTTTCCGCATAAAACTCTGAACATTTTCTTAATGTTTTTTTTTTAATTGTATATATATTTTTTATTAATAGCCTTTGCTCTGAGAAGGAAATGTTCTTGAATCATCCTACTTGGGGGCTTCGAACACAAGACAAATGTAAAATACCTCTTGCTCTGTCGTCTTCAATGAAGTCCAAACAAAAGTAATCGGCTTGAATCCACCCCTTGTTAGATGAAAGCTCAGCTGTGTTCTTGCCCAGAGAGGGAGGTGGGAGCCAGCGGCAGGAGGATGCACTGCTGACTCTGGGGTGGAGGGATAATACAAGGCCCTCTGTGCTGCTGACACTGTGGCAGGGTAGGCCGGTGTGAGGGGAGAAAGTTATGATTACATCAAGGATGGACATTTTCCCTTCAGTGGTGTCACTGTGCTGCCTGGAAGGTGAAGGGCAGCGTGACCACCACAGCACTCTCAGGGCTTTACCTTCACCCATCCCCCGTCAGATCCAGTGTCCCATGGCAAGGACGAGGGCTGCTCCGAAACTTCTTCACTGCCCAGGAGTGGGACACTCTGTGACGGGTGGTCACTTCAGAGTGAAGACGATTCTGAAAAGTTTTCCACAGTAATCCAGTGCAAGCGTTGTACCTGTGTCCCATCCCTCTCCGCTGCCTTTCCCAGTCCCTGTTTGGATCTGGAAGGAGTCCAGTTGTGGGTAAACCAACAGGCGGGCCCAGTCTGGGAACAGGGCATCAGCAAAGCTGAGCCACCAATGCCAAGCCAGTGAGAGTAATCCAGCTCCAATAAATTCATTCAGAATTCCAGAGTCAAACATCTAAAAAGAAGCTCTTTTAATTTCAGAGTTCCTGAAAGTTATGTTTCACTCTTTAGGTATTATTCTATATTGTCAGTGGGGATGACCTCATAATATTTTCAAAGCTAAGAGTCTCTAAAGGTATTAATCTGACCCTGAACAATTCATGGTCATCAGTACTATGGGTGGTATGTGGTGAGCTGGGCATGTCTACTCCTTACTTATTGTTAAGACTATGTCCATTTTCATTGCATGTGCAGAGAAGGAAAAGACCCAATATTCTTTTTCCAGATCCTTAGTTGGTTGTTTTTATACACCTGTTGACCCCCTCAGCTGAGACAGGAGTAGAGCTATGTGACCTTTTTTTGACATCTTACCCTTGCTGCCTGCCTTAGTTATACTCAGCTATAGGTTTAACCAATTATTTTTAGTAAATATGTTTTTCTGCATCTCTACTTTGCCATTGTGCATAGTCGATGACTCTTCAGTACTATAAGACGTTATCCCATGTTCTCAAGAGTGTGTTCTGTCCAATCACCATTAAACACTACAGAGGGTTACTGTTTATCACAAATTATAGCAGGCAAGGCCGAGACACATTGTGGACTCTCTTCTTGAACTTCCAGAAAATGCGAGTGAGTATGCAAAGTTAAAACAAAACAATGAATGAGAAACATGTCTAGTCTGAAAATGACTGCAAAACGCTGCGAGATTATGGCTCTTAGCCAGAATTTATGGTATGGGAAACCTTGAATACTCCCTGATTTTCTTTGTATTTACTTGGGCTTCAGATGTTGGGACTGTTACTATGTCACCAGATAGAGCTTGTGGAAGGTTAGTTGGAGGAAGCTGTGCGAACCCTGACAACTTCACCCCACATTTACCATCCTCAGTCTTAGGCTCAAGCCTCCTCTTCCCACAATTCCTCTTCTCCTTCTTATTTTTCTGTAATGCCCCCAACACATTCTCTTTAGGGAAACCAAGAGGAATAAAAAAAAAAAAAAAAAAAACCTCAAACACTGAGCTATAAAAAAGTCTTAGGGTTTTCTTACTTGTTGACATCGAAGGGAAAAAAAAACAATAGGGCACTTACTCCATCCTTTTATTTTATTTATTTAATTTTTTTAAAGATTTTATTTATTTATTTTTTAGAGAGAGGGGAAGGGAGGGAGAAAGAGAGGGAGAGAAACAGCAATGTGTGGTTGCCTCTCACATGGCCTTCACTGGGGACCTGGCCTGCAACCCAGGCATGTGCCCTGACTGGGAATTGAACTGGGACCCCCTGGTTCCCAGCCCACACTCAATCCACTGAGCTACACCAGCCAGGCCCTCCATACTTTTAAATTCTACTCTACTACTGGGATTTTACTGATTTCCAGCTCTGAAAAGCCTTCAGAGAATACTCAAAAACTCTGTGTACATGCGTAGGGGAATTATGATAGATTAAGTAAGAACAAAAGTTAACATTCAAACCATTTCAAGAATCTTCTGCTTTTTTCTCTAGAAATACTTTAGATGAGTTGCCTTTAAAAGACATGATCAGATGTGTAGCACTACTGACCCTTGGCCTCTGGGATTTGGGGTGTCTTTTGGAGTCACTTTCGTAAAGAAGAGAACAAGCCTCCTCTTTAACCCGCAAGGGCTGCCTCCCACGGCTAATGTGGGGGAGCAAGCACCGGGGAAGAAAAGCTTTATTACCTGTAATTAATTCCTGGGTTTTTGTTTTTCAATCTAAGTGGGACCTAACTAAATATTGTGTGTGTGTGTGTGTGTTTAAGAAGGATTGGGTAGAATGTACCCGCCTCCTTTTTTTAAGAGAAGTTAAAATGAATTAGAGGAAGATTGGTTTCTCACCCAGAAAAGGTTAATTTGGGAAACATTTCTTTTGACACATTGCTCATAATTAAAGCAATTCATTTTCTGTTTCCTTTAAGTTAAAACTTGTGGCTTTACTTAACCTTCCATCAATTACCGGTAACTCCCTCAAAGCAAAATGACTCCATAAAGTCCATAAACACACACACTTAACTCTCTGTTGACAGAGAGAGATGCGATGGTTGCCCCTGGACTGAGGGACTCCAGCCTGATGGCAGCTCCCAAGTCAGGTGCCCTGTGTGTACCAGCCCCAGGCTCCCACTTTTATTGACAGGGGCTTTGATTTTGAAATTCTGCTTTCCACATTTCACCAATGCACACAACCATATAATTCTATTAAAATGATGATGTTAGAAAAGTTTGCACAGGAACATTCTTCATTCAGCAAATATGTTTTAATCTTCTTTATGCTAGGCACTAAAGGTATAATAGTGAGCAAAATAAGCATGGTTGCTTCCTTCGTGGGGCGTATACTCTGATGGGGAAGAGAAAAATTAGCCAAATATTTAAAATTATTACAAATCATTAAAATAATTATGAAGAAATATACCGAGTCCTATGAGAGTGCCTCATTAGGGAAGCTGATTTATTCTATCTATCATCTATCCATCTATCTAACTATCTATCATCATCTGTCAACACACAGCAAGAAGTGTGTGTGTGTCGGCGGGGGTGGGGAGTGGATTTATAGATCAAAAAAGTCCTTCCTGAAGAGATGTCTGAACTAATTTCATGAGGATTACTCTTATGTTAATACAATGGGATTCAATATAGCAATTAAAAATGATCGAGCATGAACAGCATGCATCAAATCCAAAGATCAAGGATTCCAGCCTCTCCGGATTTCAGATTGTGTGGGTGCTAAAAGGAAGAGCAGAGTTGTTGTGAGTATCCAACCACTCTACAGGTGCTGCCTCTGCCTTCAAAACTGATTCCGAAGTGAGAGAGTCATGGGCACACTTTGGCCACAGGAAGGACGGTGGCGGGGGCGGGTGGGGAGAAGCACTCTGATCCCCAAACTACTTTTGTAGTTTGTACTGACAACAGAAGTTCTGAATGCTGCACGTGTAATCTATGGGTGCTAGAAGGAGACAGCCAAAACTCCCTCTTCCTCCAGCTTTCTTTTACTTACTATTAATGGAAAAGGCTAGAATTCAATCATATATTTGCATAACTTGGTCTGCTCTTATAGGGCTATTTACCTCATCAATTCCTCCCCTCCACAGCTGTGTGTGCTGTGGGGCTTTCATCTGTCGGCGATGGGACAGCTTGTTTCTACCCCTGGGTCCAGAGGACTCAACCATAAGGCCAGGGAGAACCGCCTGTTCAAGTTCATATGATGTATTGTAATTTAAAGTATTGTTAAAAGTGAAAGCTAAACTCATGTTCTAGATCAATTAAAAGAAAATAATTAAAACCAAATGTAAATATTTTACTAGTATTATGTCTTTACTAATATTGCATCCCTCTAATGTTAACCATTAGTATCTCCCCAAATTAGGTAATAGTTGTTGTTATTACTTATTAGGGAAAAAACTGGACTTGAGATCACAGACGTGATTATAATGTTAGATCACCATACTTTGATTAATCTGCATTTCCAACTAAACACCAAACCCTCGGAAGGCAGTCCCATTCCAACATGTACAACACCAAACGCGGTTGACATAATGAGCCATCATAGAATTTTTAAAACATAAGAAATATTCTTTTGTGATAGAAAGAGCAAGAAATAAAAAGCTGTTTTTGTAAAATAAAATAAATAGCCCTGGCAATGGCTCAGTTGGAGCACTGTCCTGTACATCAAATGTCCACAGATTTGATTCCAGATCAGGGCACATCTATGTCTCTCTCTCTCTCTCACTCTTTCTCTCTGCCCCTCTTCCTCTCTCTCTAAAAGTCAATCAACAGAGTCTCAGGTGAGGATTAAAAAATAATAATAAAAATAAAATAACACATTGGTAGGTAGAAATGAAAACTACACTTTTTCTAAGTTTGGAAGATATGAATGTAAGAATCAGTGGGATGTTTCTTTTTTTATTTTTAAAATATAGATTGCTTAATAAATTTGTATATCATCTTTGCATAGCAACTATGTTAATCTTTGTATCATTTGAATTTTAGTCTATGTACTGTCAAAGTGGGCACAGTAGGATCTTTATTTCAATTCAGTGCCTCTCATAGAATGGGCCATCAATAAATGCATCTCTAATGGATAAAAATGATTGAAATACTCATATCCACTTGGCTTAAGGCTTATTACATTCTCATCACCCTATAGTATATAAGTGAATCAGCAACCTTTTTAAAAGTGTTAATTCTATTTTTCATCACAATGTTATAGATACACTGATCATTTTTAAAAAGAAAATCTAAATCATCATGGAAAGAAAAAACCTGAGGACTTTTCCAAGCTCTCAGTGAAGGAGATTTTGTTTTAGAGGTAAGTGAAGGGTTCAAAACCAGACCCGGCACTGGCTCACAGTTGACATCTTCCATCTCTTTCCTTTTACCTCTTCTCTTGCTTTTTCTCCCCTGTGTGACTAAGCCAAAATTGAGGAATAAAAAATGAAGCTTATCGTTTTTGGATCAAAATATCTGTAAAAATGTGTGCTGAGCAGATCTAAGTTTTGCTAAATTAGTCCGCATGTCAGCCATTAAACATTGGCCACAAACTCGTATCCAGGTGAGAAATTCAGACTAGAAAGAACAATGTAAGGAAAGGGAAGGGAAGGGCTTTTGCTCTAATAGATGGACAGAGTGGGTGGTGAATAGACTTGAAGCAACTCACGTCTGGTATTGGGAACATAGAGAGGCATTCATGTTTAGGGAAAAATTTCACTTGGCATCTAGCCATGGTAATTTTGGGCTCAATCATGCTAGACTTCAATCAGAGTGAGTAACTTCCCTTTAGAGTTTAATATCTGTAAAACAATCGCAACTACTTGTCTGGTGGGTATACACTAGAGGAAGATGGGCCAATCTACTTCAAGTTGTCTCATGAAGACTCTGTCACCTTTACTTCCCTCACAGTTTGAGTTTGCAGGTTTATACCTGTCTGTATTCATAATAACATAGTGAAAGAATAGCTCAAGTTCTTAAAAATGAATAAAATCATTTGAATGTAATACTGACTTTATTTGGATTTTTATTTTCAACTACATAGTTTCCTTTCATGATCTTTTCTCCAGCTGACATAGTTGACAGCAAAGAAAGTCTTCTAGTTTCAACACGTTTGCCTGCTCTCTTTTGTCTCTGAGCCTGTGGTTTGCCTTGACACAAAGAACAAACACCAAGGGGTGCAGAGGATAAGAGATATGATTGGGAAAAGAGAAATGTGAAAACTGCTATTTATTTTAAAAGGGCAGGTTGAGGTTATGCATCTTTTGTGTTTGAGAAGAACACATCAATCCAGTGCTCGGAAGAAATATTCTATAGAATTAGTGTCCTTATTTCAGAAAGCAAATAAAATATTTTCATCTCAAAATTTTGCATTTTGATAATTAAAAGTTCTTTGCCTAAACAAATCAGCTTTTTCTTAAAAAAGGAAAAGAAATTAACCTGATAATAGCATCCATATCCTTTCACTTCATTTATGTGTATAATGTGAAGAATTACTGTCTCTTTAAGTGAGACTCAGGTACTTTAGAGATCTTTACATACTGATTTTCTCTGCTCTATTTCCTCTTAAAATATTTATTAGAAGATACTGGCTTTTTACTTAGTTTGCCTCTTTCTCTTCTATGCCCTAGAGTGGGATTCTCAAAGGAAGGTCCAAGTACTGTCTGCATTTGAACAAGCTCCATTATTCATTACAATGCAGATTCTTGAGTTAATTGAAGACAAGTTATAGTCAATGAGGCAGTCAACCAAAGGAGAGAATGTAAAACCCAGCAAATGGATGATCCAGTCCAGGAGAAGACCGAGCAACAATCCATACTTAGAGCAGGATAATGGAAGGCTTGGGAAAAAGTATCAGAGGAAAACATTTAATACTACTCTTGAGACATTAAAAGAATTTAGGAGACAGACAGGGTAGGAAATATAAGGAAAAAAAAAAAAGAAATGCAATTAGGAACTTTAAGAAAACAAACCAGATAAGAAACTAAGGATAATAATGATAGAATGCCCCTTGGCATTGCAATGGATAATATTTATATGTCATTAGAATGTAAATAGTGGTTAATGACTTTCAACTTCAATAGACAAGCTAAAGAGAGAGTATTGTATAATTGTTAGGAACTTAGGCCCTAGAATTCTTACTGGCTTTATGAGTCCAGAAGTTTACTTACTTTCTGTGTTACTCAGTTTCCTTTCTGTAAGATAGAAGTACTAATAGTTATCTATTTTATAGCCTGCTTGTGGAGCTTAAATAAGTTGCTTCACACAAAGCAGTTGTAACAAAGCTACACATAGAAGGTCCTCAATAGGTGATAGCTAAAGCGACCAACTACATAAAAAACAGAAGTACTTATTGACACAGACCAAAAATGACATGTTATTAAATTTGACAATATAAATGTGTAAGTCCAGTT
>PVJI01013149.1:0-48822 GCA_004026765.1 Micronycteris hirsuta | reverse complement strand
ATTTTAAAGCTGTCCGGCCAGGCTGCGTCCGTCTGGGAAGATATCAGTTTTGCTTTTCTTCTTTCCTGAGGTGCACTCTTCACTGTTGTCCAGTCACCAGCCCAGTTCCTGAGTGTGCTTCTGGGCCCAAGCTGTCTTGATGTGCACCTGATAGTGGCAAATCTCCCACTGCCTATTTTTTCTCCGCTGGTCTAACTAAAAGGTTCTCTCCGTGCCCTTTCTGGATAGTTTGGCCCCCGCTCTGAGTCAAGAATTCCTGCGGTCTGTATCTCCGGACTGCCGCTCCCCTCAACAGGGTGCTTCTGCCCTATTCCCGCAAAGCTGCTTGGTCTTGCTGGGCTGCGCGCTCCTGCGTGCGCCTGCGTGCGCCTGCGTGCGCCTGGTCTGACTGGCTAGGGCTTTGTCCCCAGCTGTAGGCGTTAGCTCAGCGCTCCTGTGAATTCTTTTATCTTTGCCCCTGGGCTGTGTGCCAGTGAGCCCCGGCCGAAAGGCCTGGTCGTGCGCTCTCTCTGGTAATTTTGAGCTGTGCGCCCGTGTTCGCTCACTTCTTTGTCCCTGGATTATGCGCCCAAGAGGCCCAGTTGTGCACTGTCCCCAGTATTTTTGAACTGTGTACGAATGGTCCACGGGTCGCCGGGTGCGCACGGCCCCCGGTTTCCCTTGTTCGGTGTCCCAGGCCGCACTTGACCAGAGATTCGCTGACTGCAAGTTGTTTCCGATACTTCTGGTATGGGCTGGGAAAGGCCTCGGACCCCGGTTACAAACAGGCTCCAATTCCCCTTGGTGGAAACACCAGCCTCCTCGGGCCAAGGGCCGACTGTGCTCTCCCTCCGTGATACAGGCCGAGTTCCCTGGGCCTCTGATCCCGGCTGCCTACCGCTCCTGGTAGCGCATCGCTCCCAGGTCCTGCACCGCTCCCGGGTTGTGCACCCGACCTCGCGACTGTTGGACTGTTGAGAGCGGGGCCTCTCCAAATAGCCACGTAGCGCCACTGTTTTTCCTCTCTGAAAAATTCTACCTATTTACACTCTCCAGACCAAACAAGCATCTGACTACTCTCAAATCCTAATCTGGCTCCCTCCCCAAGAATCTTGCGTCCGTTCCGGGCGGCTGCCCGGTCTGGGACCCCCTCATTTACATTTAAAAGAGTGAAGTTGAGCCCTGGCTGGTGTGGCTTAGTGGACTGAGGGCAGGCCTGTGAACCAAAGGGTCGCTGGTTCGATTCCCAGTCAGGGCACATGCCTGGGTTGCAGGACAGGTCCCCAGTAGGGAGTGTGTAGGAGGCAACCACACATTGATGTTTCTCTCCCTCTCTTTCTCCCTCCCTTCTCTCTCTCTAAAAGTAAATAATAAAAAAAAAACCTTTAAAAAAATAATAAAAATAGTGAAGTTCTGAAAGCCCCACAAAGCCACATGTCTGCTCTTCCCCAAATCAGTCACTCCTAAGTACAGACAAAAGTGTTGGTTTGGAATTTCCATTTTTAAATTGTGTTCAAGTGATTATTTAAAGATTATTTATTATTTATTTTAGAAAGAGAGGAAGGGAGGGAGACAGAGAGGGAGAGAAACAGCAATGTATGGTTGCCTCTCAGAGGGCCCTCATTGGGGATCTGGCCCGCAACCTAGGCATGTGCCCTGACTGGGAATCGAACCAATGACCCTTTGGTTCCCAGCCCGCGCTCAATCCACTGAGCTACACCAGCCAGGGCCAAATGATTATTTAGACTTAGAAGAAATTAGTTTTCTAAATCATGTAGCACAGTACTTTATTTTATAGGGATTTAGTAAATAATAAATAGACTGTGTCATAGTGAAATAGTCACAGGCCATAAACCTGATTGCCTCTGAAACGCATGCTGTCTGTGTGGTGCTGTGGAGACTTAATGGGGATTCCCAGGCCGGCCCGAAAGCCCCGTGCCAGCCCCGCCGAGCCTGTTGCTCCTCTGTGGTTTGCGTAGCATCTCGTTAGCTGCCCTGCTGTAGTACCGATGCCCTTCGTGTTATTTGTTTTTTTCTGTCAGTCTGCTACACCAGTAATGAACTTGAAGACAGGGGCATGATTTCATTCTTCTTTGTATTCTCCATATACCTTTTGGTAGGTAGTTGGTGTTTATCGTATTTGTCAAATGAAGAAATGAACAAACAAACGAAGGAATGTTTGAATTCACTTACGACATTATCTGTTAATAAAGAAATAATTTCATGACTTGATAGAGACCCATTCAGGGACAGGTTTGTTGGAATTGGATGAATAGAGAGATAAAAGAACTGATCATTGTGATAAAGAGGGTCATTTTAAGTTACAGAGTGAAATTTCAGAGTTTTAAGGCTTAGGCGGAAGAGAGGTTTGAGTCACACTGAGTTCTAAGATGTTGCTGGATTGTGCAGTGGCAGAAATAGTGTAGAGAAGGCTATTGTTGATTTTAAAAGTACAAGGCTTATAAAATGAGGGTTTCCAGGGTATCACAATGTGAGATGACAATATATTGAACGAGGAGAAAACTCAGAAGAAGTGATCAAATCAGTGGCAACATGGTTTTGGCAGCAGTTGCAGAAATGGATACACTACTGGGTCAAAGTGCAGAATTGTGGGCAAGCTCCAGTCGATACAAAAGAGTATGCTGGTCCCTTTTCCTGACCCCAGGAGTATATGGAGGGAAAGGGGAGCAGAAAGACCCTCAGGACGGAGTATTAATACTGATCAGTCAGCAGCTTCTCTTAAAAAAATGCTCAGAGTAAAAGAGGGAGAGAAAAGGAAAGAACAGAGCCAAGCATCTTTGTGCTCAGCCAGCAGTCCCATGTTTACAGTCTTGAATTTAGGGATTTCCAGGTACAATTGCACTGGATACAGTTGCTATTTGCTATTATCTTCCCCCAATCCATCTGTTGGTCACAAGCACTTCCGCTTAAGATGGAATCCCTGCACTCACTCAGAAAGCACGGTGAGTGCCGAGAGTGGGGAGGGCCCTTAGAGGGCGCTCTGCCGGGCACTCTGCCTTCAGTGGACAGGACTCGAGGCACAGGACCTTTAGTGACTGAATTAAGAAGCTGGAACTCATTTTCACAGCCAAGATGAAAACCCAGGTCCCTTACGTCAGGCTCCTAGATTTTAAGTATCAAAAATATTTTTCACGTGCCCTGGCTGGTGTAGCTCAGTGGATTGAGCATGGGCTAGGAACCAAAGGGTCCCAGTTCAATTCCCAGTCAGGGCACATGCCTGGGTTGCGGGCCAGGTCCCCAGTGAGGGCCATGTGAGAAGCAACCATACATTGCTGTTTCTCTCCCTCTCTGTCTCCCTCCCTTCCCCTCTCTCTAAAAATAAAGAAATAAAATCTTTAAAAATATATATATAAAAAATATTTTTCATGAAATGGTTTTTGCTACATTTATGTAAATGTAGTTATTACATTTATGTGTTTAATTAGGTGCTTTTTCCCCAGAGGAAATAGAACGCTACTTAGTTTTTAGAGGCAGTAACAATAATGATACGCACATATGTGCATTTTTGTTTACAGGGTGGGGCAAAAGGGGGCGTGCAGTTGTGCGCATGTGAAACGCACAGTTTATGCTTGTGTCAGCGTTTACTAATTACTGCACTGTTTTCCATGTGGACAACTGCAGACCTCCTTCTGTTCTACCCTGAAAATTCTGAGAGACACGATCCATTTCTGTGTTGTTTGTAGATTTCTACACACATACATACATTTGTTTCAGTGGCAGTGGTTGTTTTGGTTGTTTATTGAGTGCACATCTTCTCTCTTACCTGGGATTGACGTGCCCTCTCTTGGGGTGTCCACCTCTGGCCACTTCATGGTCCCTCTGTGTCTCTCTCTGAACAGCGGAGCAGAGCCGAGGACTCAGTGAGCTCTAAATTTCCTTTAGAAAAGGTCAGTGGACAAAAGTCAAACTGAGTTTGTGCAAACTTAAACAGAAGTCTGACAAAGACTTGAGACAGCCAGCATAGAGGTGTGGTGATGAAACAGCTCGCCTTAGCTGGGGCTCCACCAGAAGTAGACCCTGAGAAGGGCATGGAAGGCCAAGTGTCCTTGGGAAGTGAGTGGACATGAGCCGAGCGGAGGAGGGCCAGGGAAGGTGTGCTGGCAGGCACGTGAGCACCCAGGGACCTGGCCTGTTTTCCTTGGGGAATTCTGAGAACTGCAGAACATAGGACTTAGACATCGCCCACCTAGGGGCAAAGACTGGGGTGTCTGTGAGCAGCCTGTCTCCATTGCCGGCTGTCTGCTCCAGGGGCTGTTGCGGTGGGAGTCAGGCAGCGTCCCCTGAGTGGGAAGGATGCAAGTCAGGGCCGGGCCCTGGCAGCTCTGCAGCCCAGCTGCTAGTCTCTTTAGGTGACAAGAGGCTCCAAAAGAGCACTTGGACAGACATTTGACACTTTCTGCCTCATCTGAAGTGGACCACATTCCCGAGTGAGTGCACACAGCTGTAGCAGAGGATCGGATTGGGGTGTAAGGACAGCCACTGTGAATTTCTTGAGCAGAGAAGGTAAGGTAGACAGTGTCCCAGGCTTCACGTGTGACTGTCTCTGGGCCACAGTTAATGGAAGGTCTGTGTGGACAGACACAGGTGATGGAGGTCGTGGGCTCCTTAAGGCTGCATGTTTCTCAGAGACAAGCCGGCTCAGCCATCAGCTGGTCGGGAGGCTGCACTTCCTGAGTCTTTTTTTGTGTAATGCATTCTCCAGCGTTTTTGATAATAACAGTGGCATTCTTCAGGGTGCCTGCCAATCCCTCCCACTCTCAGTAGGTGCTGTGAGTGATGTTCCCTCTGGGAAGCGGCTGCAGAAAGCGTCTCTGAGTGGCCTTGAACTGCCGAAGCTTTGCACCCACACACAGTACAACGGTGGGCACCTGGAAGTATGGCATGCTTCCAAAGATGTCCCAGCCAGACCTGGCAGAGCATAAACCCACCATCTCTCAGACAGAAAGCCTTGCAGCTCGTGGAATTGTGTGTCCCAGAATCCTGTGTGCAGGAAGCCCCTCCTCTGTACCTGCATAGTTGTGAGCAGCGGACTTGGAAAGAGTCTGAGAGCCCACAGCCCCTGCACAAAACACAGCATTAGCGGTGGGAAGTCCCCGTGACCTCTCTGAGGGGCCAGCAGCTCATGCAGCACTAGTGACAACAGAGAAGGAGACCATTTTCTGGGAGACACCCTTGGAGAAGGCAACTTGGCCGTGGGTTCCCAGCTTTTGGGTTTGTAGGAGGTCGGTGATGGTGTGCCCAGGAGAGTTGGCACCGAGCCCCATGAGGGACACTCTGTCGGAGTCAGGATGGCCCTGGAGGCTTTTAAGGAGACTCTTCTTTTTTTATGAGCTGTTGGCATCAGTACCTGCTGGGCCCCATTCTCCCACACCATGATCGCCCACCCACACCCACAGCCTCATCTGTAACACAGTCCAGTGACTGGTGTCTTAACCGCAACCCTGAGTCATGTAAATCAAGTGTAATGCTGATGGATCAATGAAGAAGACAGGGAACAATACGTTTTTCCAAGACATTCACTCTGAAGGTTTGAGATAATGTATTAGCAACTAAAGGTTACTGACTTAATGGATAGTTCAGACCTTTGTCAAAATTACTCATTTTTGAATGGTGCTGGAAAAGTCATCCTAACACCATAGCCCCCTTCGCATCTCAGCAAAGCATCGAGTTGTAGGTGGAAAGGAAAAGAGGACTGGGGGCAGGGGGTTTGCATTTGGAGGGTTTGCATCCTATATGTCGATATATTTTACCAGTAATGTGAAACGTGGGAAAATACGCCCCCAAAGGGAAGCCCAAGGAAACAGAGCTTTCCTTTCTGAATGGAGAAAGATACTGGGTTACCTGAAACCCGCATCCTTCCCAGAATGCTTTTCTAAGAGCCATGTGTGTGGTAGTGGTAAATCACACTTCTCGAATATGGTCCTTAAAATGAAAAAGTTCAGCTCTCTATTGTGACATACAATTGATTGATTTTATAATTGTTTTCCATAGTTACTCTTTTAACCATTTCACTCATTTCCAGCACAAGGCCTAACAGACTGATAAATTTGTCTTGCGTTTGCCAACTTAACTTTTATAACTAACCTAGATTTCAGTTCTTCATACCAATGAATCAGTATCTTTTCCCGAATTTTCCATTTGATCAGTATTGTTTACTCAGTGCTTTCCCTACCTTCTCTTAATTTTTAATTTCTGTTTAAAAAGAAGCATATTGCTAATGTTTCCCTGTTGCTCCTTTATAAAAATATTTTTTTAAATTTATTTTTAGAGAAGGGGAGGGAGGGAGAAAGAGAAGGAGAGAAACCAATGTGTGGTTGCCTCTCATGCATCCCCCACTGGGGACCTGGCGCACAACCCAGGCATGTGCCCTGACTTGACTGGGAATTGAACCAGCAACCCTTTGGTTCACAGGCCCATGCTCAATCCACCGAGCCACACCAGCCAGGGCTCCCTGTTGCTCCTTTTTATTTCACTTCACTTGTCCTTTGTACTGTTTTGTCACAACCACGAAGCAACAGCAGATGCCATTCACACTGCTGGGATCTAGGCCCTGTTCACGCATATGGCTCCTGCAGCAGCCCAGGGTTGGTAACTTCATTTCCAATCTAGAAATGGGGAGGCTGGAGCACTGAGAGGTCATGAACTTGCTTGAAACCTGCCAGGACTCCGAGCTGCCCACCTGGGCTGGAGTCCATGTGCGTACCTGTGCTCATGTCCCCGTGGGCCTTGTCAGCATGAGTGCGTCACTCCTGCAGTCTTGTGACCGCTCTGACAGCAGCAGTGCTGCTTCCGTGTTGTGTGCTCTTGCGCTCTCTCCTAGTCGTTCCCAGTGTCATTCCTCTGGTCTTTCCATCCGTCTGTCATGTTGTTTAGATTTAATTACCCTGGGCTAAATGTAAATCTTCTTACTTCCATTTGCCTTCCGTGAGCCTTGGGGATATTAATAATAATGTCCGACCAAAAAGTTACGTGAATTTTAACTCCCAGGTTGGGGTGAAAATAAAAGCAATCTGTGTTTTGAGTAATTGGAATTCCTGGTTTCTCTGATGTAACGGTCCCTGACCCTGCTGTGACCTGGAAGTTCTGTGTTTCTGTCCCTGGGGGCCAGTCTGGTTCACACCCATTGGCACCTGGGTTGACACCGTCCTGTTTGCTCACCTGCAGCTTAGACCCAGGTTTCCATGTGACATGTCAGCGGGGACGGCGCTCTGTGTGGAGTTGTTCGGAGTCATCACTCCCACTGGTAGTTGGATCCATGCTGGATCCCCTCATGTACCTATCACGCACTGAGAATAGGTTTCATCTAAACCCATATCTACCTTGGTGTTCTGGGATTATTTGTATTTGGTGCCTTGTAATGTTACAGGCAACCTCCGTACTACTGAACCGCAGAAACACCTCCTGCCTGCAAAAGTGGGGGGGGGGGCAAACCCAAGCCCCCTGTACTTGGTTCTTTGACTAAAATGTCAGTTACCAGCCTAGTTACAGAATGTCAGTTACAAACTTTCCTGCCAAGCTGCAGGCTCAGCCACCCATGACCTGCTTAGCAACTAACAATGCTAACAGCACATAAAGAACCAGGTAAGGTTGCCAGGCTTAACTTCCGCATTAAGCCCATGCACCTTGTTCTTTGTCTCCCAAATAAGGTAGCTAACCTAACATCCGCTTTTGCTTCTATAGTAACCTGCTTCTGCCATGTGGACTAGGAAGAGACAAGGCTATAAAAGCAGACCCCAACCCAACCTCAGGGCCCAGAATCTGGAGACTATATCATCTGGGTCCATGCATGTAAATAAAGAATCGTGCTCCGACATCTCTTGGTGTCTGGTCATTTCATTTTTTCTGTAACAGTAAGTCAGCAGTTTCCTTCTTTACTGTGAGAATGTGGGGCAGGGTGCCCATTCGCACACCGGCCAGCTGTGCCTGAGCAGCAACCAGTCTGATTCTGCGCACCCCTACTCCTGAGTGTTCAGGGCCATGTCCCCAGGCTAGAGGCTTCTGGACAGGCAAATTCAGACTAGACACTGTGCTTCTGCTTGAGCACTTGTTTCCAGGTTCCCACGCAGACCCTCCACCAGTTTTGTTCAGCCTTGGACAGCCCTGGGCATGACCCATGAGGACAGACCAGCACGGTCTACTTTAACCCCAGAGGCAGCTCCCGCTGTTGGAAGCCAGGAAGCAAACATGTGATTGAAAAGCACACGGGGCCACTGTCCTGAATTGCAGAAAACGTGGTCGGAGCATTCTCTGCCACTGCAGGCCTAGGGTGCTCTCAGTGACATTGGTTCCAGACATTTGTTACATCCTGGGAGGTTTTTCTTCCTCCTGAGAACAGAAATGATACAGAGAGTTAGAGCCATAACAGTTTTAGGCAAAGAACTAAATAGTATGTGTGTTACATGCTTGCACACTCAGGTTTGCATTAGTCAAAATTAAATAAGTCCTTGCTTTCAAGGATTCATTGTCCAATAGGAGATTGAAGTGAAAGTAAGCGATTTCAATAAAATGTGACAGATACCACAGAAAAGGAATAATTCATCCCAGGGTATTGGTGCAGATGAACCCATGAAGCGACGTTCTGCCTTTGAAAGGTGCTCCAGGTTTGCAGCATTGGAACAGGGAGCACGTTTAAGTCTGAGAGTGACCCTTGCAGGGGTGGGAGGTAGGAAGGAGGCCACGAGCACATCAGGGCCTCGCCATAGTGCTGGTCCTGGGCCGAGAACAGGGCCTGGCCGGTCCTGAGTCATTGTGTGTGCTTCGTATCTACATGGAAGAACCAGTCGTTCACGCTCCATGGAGGGGTGGGGGAGCCGAGGCTGCTGGGGTCAGACCGGTTAGTGAGGGGCTGAGGTGCCAGGCCAGGGGACGAGAGGTCTGGGGAGCAGCTGCAGATTTTACCCAGGGAACTGACCTCAATTAAACATACATTTTAGAGCAGCAGTTTTCAACCATTTTCATCTCATGGCACACATTAACTAATTTTTAAAATTCTGCCCACCCCCAGAAAAGTGTTTTTTCCAATCTGAGAAGAAAATAGGTATAATTTTGATTCATTCACCCCAGTTGGCTATTGTTGTGTTGGCCGTTGTCATTTTTTATTTGACACTCTAAGGGAAAAGAGGACAGTGCCCTTGACTAAATAGTTTTAAAAACTCTTGTGGCGCACTGGCTGAAAATCACTGCTTTAGAGTGATAATTGTCTGTAGTGTGAGGGCGGAGTAGGAAGGGAGGAGACGCAAGAGTCTGGGAGGGAACAGGGAGCTAATCCATGAGATTAATGTAGCCAATAAATTAGGGCGTGGATTTAATGAAATTCAGTGATGAGACTGGGAAAAATGAGAATGTGGGAGAGGATCCAAAAATAACCTGAGGCTTTTAGCTTGAAGATATGGGTGGATGATGGACCAAAGAAAATATTTCACCTGTATGTATACAGAAAAAGGTAATGCGTTAAGATCGGAGAAGTGGGTTGGAGGTACTTGGAGACATTCTAGGTGAATGTCCAGAAAACAGTTAGGATGTGGCATTTAAAACTGGCCTGAAAATGTCAACCACAGTCCTTGTCACTCCTTCTCACTAAGGTGCAGCGAGCCTGTTGGGTGACAGTCCCAGGAGAGCAGCACTGGCATTAGCTCTTAGTACTGTCACTTGTGTGCTGTGTGTGTGTGAAAGGGTGGGTTCATTTATCTTTACTCTGTGAGATTAGGCTTCTGTGGAACTGCCCCCATGTCAGAAAGGAACCATAAACTGGGTAGAAGGAAGGCGGGGAATGTTCTTGCTCATTTGCTGTCAGCAATCCTGAGGAGTGACTAGGTTGCATGGACTGATGAAGTATTGGGATTTAATGCAGAATAAATAGAAGTAGACACTGCATCCTGCTTTGTTATGACTGTTTCTAAAAATGTTTCTTTTTTTCAGGTTTAAAAACTTACTTGCATAGATCGCAGCAAAATAATGTTTTAATTATTTTAGTTTCCTTTTTATCTTAATTTCCCATCCTCAGTTCTTCTTTAAATTGAGATGTGATTGACACAGACCCTTCTGTCTGACATCAGGTGTAGCACTTGATTCGGTGTTTGTGTCTGTTGAGAAAGGAGCTCCATGATGAGTCTAGCTGACGTCCTGCACCACACATAGCTACACTTTATTTTCTTGGTGCTGACAGCTTTTCAGATCTACTCTCTCAGCAACTTCCAAATACACAGTAGGGCATGATTAACCACAGTCACCTTGCTGCACATCACATCCTAGAGAAAGATGTGATCTTACTTATTAGTGGAAACAAACAAACAAAAAACAACAGAAAGAACCATCCCAACTCCTAGATACAGAGAACACCAGGTCCTTCCCTCATCCCTGAACCTGGAAAAGGGCAGTGAGCTGGTTCTCCGAGGCCCCATGGGGCGCTGCTTCCTTTCATGCTCCTCCCAGCAGGACTGCCCGCTGAGCTGAGCTCTGTGTCTTCGCCTTTTCCCCATCAGGCAACTGCGATCTCATCATCTTCCCTTCTCAGTCCCCACCAAACACCACCTGCTCCATCAGAGTGCCCTGTGACCTGCACACGGAGCACCTGAGTTACATGGGGTGGGGCGAAAGTAGGTTTACAGTTGTTTGTTTAACAGATAATATAGTAATTCATAAGTGATCACACAAAGATAAGCTCTGTTTCCCATGCTCACAACTGTAAGCCTACTTTGGCCCAGCCCTGTTCTTCGGACTGAGAGAATGAAGCAAGAAAAGGGAAGATGCTGATCATTGTGGACAAGCTAACCTTATATTTCTCTCTCTCTTTTATCTCTAGGTATTCTGGAAGTCTTGCACTGCGTGTTAGTAGAAAGTCCAGAAGCTCTAAACATCATCAAAGAAGGGCACATTAAATCCATCATTTCACTTCTAGACAAGCACGGGAGAAATCACAAGGTACTCGAACCCGTTACTGCCATGAATGGATTCTTTGTACATGTGTTTTTAAATTGAGGTAACCTTTAGAAGGTGCGTCAGATGATTCAGGAGTGCTTTTCCTCTTCATTGTAAACGGGCGGTAGCGTTGATTGTTTGCTCTCGGCGTCTGTGGGAGAATGAGCTGTTCTCAGTGAATGAAGGACAGTCATGAATAAGTGGCCACAGCCCTGTCATGGTGAAATGACTGCATCAGAGGGAACCGGAGGAAACGCATTTGCATTTGTGCCAAGTGCTGCCGGTACTTGAATCTGGAGAGGGAATCGGAGTCAGCTGGCAGTGGTTTCTCTTCTCAGGTGCTGGACGTCCTGTGCTCCCTCTGTGTTTGCCACGGAGTGGCCGTCCGCTCCAACCAGCACCTCATCTGCGACAACCTCCTCCCAGGACGGGATCTGCTGCTGCAGACACGCCTGGTGAACCACGTCAGCAGGTTGGTTCCGAGGGACAGTGTCCCAGATGGGTGGCCTGGCCGAGGAGCTCACAAGCTAGTTCCGTAGCTGAGACACCGGGCGCTCTATTTATTTCATTAGGGTTTTTAAAGTCTATTCCCCTAGTTAATAGTATAAGGATTTTTTCTATTTTCTATTAAAATAGAGGAGGCAAGCAAATATGCATTTACCACAGACAAATGCATCAGAGCTCCCATCTCATGTTGTTGTGCAGTTGGATCACATGCATTCAGGAGCATGTGGGGTCTCGGGCAGAATCCCATTTCACATCTTAAACTATAACTAAAAACACCCCTTCACTATGAACTTTGAAGTAAGTGCTCACCATATGTAATCAAAATACTCAATTAGAATGTCCAAAATATAGTAAGTTCCCCAAATAACCAGCTAATGAAACTACATTTTCAGGTAGATCCACCTTCCAAGGTGTCAAACAGGGAGGATGTGCAGAGGGCTTGCACGTGCTCCACCCTGTCTGTGTTTGTTCTGGGTGCTGCTCTCCTCGTTTTACAGATCAGCATTGTGGACCTGGACGTGGAACTCATGCCCTGCTGCCTTTCTTGTAAAAAATGATAGCAGTAATGTTACAGAAACAAGCACCTGTCCACGAGGTCTTTCATTTTTACTGTGGTTCTTTTTTGCCCACCGCCGATGTGAACTGTGGCTCTCAATGCCAGTTTGGTAAAAAGGAAAGGAACTATTTATTCAAAAGTTATACAGATTTAGAGTAATGGTGGAATGCTGCCACTAAATCCCAAAGTCCCTTTAACACACCCACAAACACACACGCAGTCCTGCCTTCCCTTGCCAAACCAGGCCAGTCAGGGGACTGTATCTCAGGAAAAGAAATAGAAGCACGTAGCTAGGCTAGGCTCCCATTCTTAATCCAAAACCACATCCTCGTGGTGGTGGGGGGGGGGGTCCTTCTGAATCCTTTCAAGCTGTATGGCCAAAAGAGAGAGCTCCGCATGGCTGCTACATCCTGCTTTCCTGTTTCTTTCTAAGCTGAATGGTCAAGAGCATTCCCAAACCATTCCCAAACCACATGGTTAAGGCCCTGCATGGCTGCCACTCCTGGGTTTAAATCCACGTGTGGATCTTCCTCTGTAACCCCGTTTCCGACGCCTCCCATGATTGGCTACACCTGCCAGTAGTCTGGTTTCTCCTGCATTTCTGGGCTGCCCCTGTTAGTCTGGGCAGGCATGGCCCTGTGGTGTGGAGTGAACCATCTCCAGGCTGTCATGCAGGCACTGAAAGCAGGGGTGGGGTGGGGTGGGAGGGAGCTGCCTCCCAGCTATATCACACATCAAAGTCATGCGTATGTCCCTGGCTCTACACAGGCTGTGAAGCCAGCCTGCTGTTACTGATAATGCAGAATAACTCTCAACCCTGTGCTGCTGCTTTTCCCAGCGCTCAGCTACGCTTGTGGGGGCTCCTGGGGCCTCTCAGCCTATGCCCCGCCCCATTAAGCCTACACCCTGTTAAACCTACACCCCGGGACAGTAATAATGATAAAAATACACCTTACAGTGAGGAAGATAGTATCTGTGATATAGTAATAACTGTGATGCCCTGCACCTAGCAGCTGTCCAGGAAATACTCATTACTTCACTGTTTTAAACAAAAATGTGGGGATTTTTGGTGTTTTCTTTTATATGTGCTTTTAAAACAGGGTTGATTTGAGATGTCCTTCGTGGTTCTCTGTAGCAGGCGTTCCCAACCCCTAGGCCCTGGACTGGTTAGGATGAGGCCCTGAGCCAAGGTCACCTGAGCTCTGCCTCCCGTTCCCTTCCCCCACCCCATCCTCCACAAAACTGGGCCCTGATGCTGAAAGGTCAGGGCTGCTGCTCTGGAGCTGCTGTTAACAAGGGGAGTTTCCTGAGACCTTTTGCCATCATTGGTGTTAGTGCAGGGTGCATGTCCCCTTATGAAACCCAGTTAAACACAACGAACCAGCAATGGCTTTTGTTAACAAGGAGGCAGCGAGAACAGCAAGTCAGCTAGTCACCTCGCTCCTTCAGTAACAGCATGACCTGCTTCACCCTCACACCCCATGTGACACAAAGCTCAGCTCACAAAGACGTCTCCACATCCTGGATTAATAACAACTTCATTAATTCTAGAGGCTGACTGTACTGAGTGTCTCACCTTAGCCATGTTTAACGGAATAAATTATGCTAAGGGGCAACTGAGAAAAAATAGCACGAGCCCCTTGAGTGATGTTGCCGGGGGCCTAGGAAGCAGAGGTTGCTTTCTGTGCGTTCCCTGAGTGGCTGGCTGTCACGCACCACCCTGTGACTGTCTTCATCATTCTGTAGTGCTTGGGAAACAGGCATTCGCTATCTTGGAAGAGCAGCACTAACATTCAGAATAGTGAGGTGCAAGTATAACCAGTGAGAAGTTTGTCCAGTTTTCCTGACGTGCATTTCTGTCTCTTTGAAGCATGAGGCCCAATATTTTCCTGGGCATCAGTGAAGGGTCCGCACAGTACAAGAAGTGGTACTACGAGCTGATGGTGGACCACACCGAGCCCTTCGTGACAGCTGAAGCCACTCACCTGCGCGTGGGCTGGGCCTCCACGGAGGGGTACTCCCCCTACCCTGGTGGGGGTGAGGAATGGGGAGGGAACGGTGTCGGAGATGACCTCTTTTCCTACGGGTTCGATGGCCTGCATCTCTGGGCAGGTAAGCACTGTCAGCTCTGTTTCACAGCATTCGGAGGGAGAGCGTTGCCCTCACGGTCCATTTCTGAAAGCTACTGATGTGGCTTATATTGGATACATTTATTACTCAGAACTTGAACACTGAAATGATGAATGAAGTGTTAAGTGAAAAGCAAAATTTCACTAGGGGAAAAAGAAAACTTGCAGTTACAGTACATTATGAACAATATGCAGTGATTCCCCCCTTATCTGCTGGGGTGTGTTGCCCGACCCCCAGCGGATCCCTGAAAGTGTGGATTGTACCGAACCCCTGTATGAACTATCGTTTTTCCTATGCAAACAAACCTTTTCACTTAAAGGAAGCACTTGATGGCTTCCCTTTGGCACGTCCGCATTGCCAGCATCACTGCTCTTGGGTTTCGGGGCCGCGACCAAGTCAGTAAGCACTGCAGTGTCACCACAGTTGTCACGAACACAGCTACGTGTCTGCCCATGGGGGGCGAGGATGGAATGCTGGACAAAAGGATGACTCTTGTCCTGGGTGGGGACAGAGTGGGTAGCTTGAGATTTCATCACGGTGCTCAGAGCAGCACACAATTTGAAACTTAGGCTTGTGTATTTCTGGAATTTTCCATTTACTGTTTTCACACCGCAGTGGACCGTTTTTAACTGAGACTGTGGAAAGCAAAATTTTAGATAAGGGCGTACTTCTGTATTTAAAAAGTGGCATTTTGATTTATGAAGCAACTGCAAAAAACTTATTTGTTTCCTACTTACTTTAATTGGTGTTTGCGAAGCTTTAGCTTCCCATATAAAAAAAGAACCAAATACAATCCCTGGGAAATAATTGGGAAAAACAGACTAAGTCCCACCTCCTGGTGGATAATTCAACCTAGGGAATCTCTGATTTTTAACCTGTATTGTGAGGAATCAGTTTATAGTCATGTGACACTTTGTTTCAGAAATGTGGGAGTGTTTAAAAACACATGTATAGTTCATTTCACCAGCTGCCAGCTCTCAGTTTTTATGGTTGAGTATATATATAAAAAATGAGCCATATATACATATGTACACATATATATACACATATATACACATACAGATATATATATGTTATTTTGTAACACATTTAGCATATAGAAAACACAGAAAGTTACCTTGCATCATGAAAAGCTGAACTTTGTCTCTTGTGGGATGCGAGTGTTGGATAAGTCCAATAGCTTAGGAAAAGAAATTTAAAAATTAAATTGAATTAAACCCAAGTTTATGGTAATGAGTTTATAAATAAAAGCGTCCCATGCTGCAGTATCTAACAGCGGTCCTTGTGAAGGTTTTCTGTGTTTGGTGGCAGCAGCTCTGTACCTGGGAGGCTGGGGCTGGGGGCCCGACCGACCACGGCCTGTCCTGGCGAGGTCAGAAAACCACTCTGATAAAACAATGCTGAAGTTTTTCTAGTTATCTTAGCCATGTAACGCTACTTACTCGTTTTAGTTTTGCATTGGTTTGAAGCTTTTTCTTTCAACACAAAGGATGGACCCAGTGCTTACAGAATTGAACTGTGTGCACTATGCCTTTCATTGCAAAGTATCTGTTCAATAGAACAATAAGAACAAAAAACAAATCATGTCACATGAATCTGTCAACATGTCACAGAAAGATTGCAGAATTTCAGGAGAAAATTATCTTGAAACTTTATGTCAACAGAAATTTTTTTCTTTTTCATATATTTTATTGATTAAGGTATTACAGTTCTCCCATTACCCCCCACCTTTATACCCCTCCACCATGCATACCCTCCCCACTCCCCCCCTTTAGTTCTTGTCCATGGGTCATACACATAAGTTCTTTGGCTTCTACATTTCCTATACTATTCTTAACCTCCCCCTGTCTGTTTTCTGCCTACCATTTATGCTGCTTATTCTCTGTACCTTTTCCCCCTCTCTCCCCCTCCCACTCCTCTGTTGATAACCCTCCATGTCTTATATAAATCCCTTTAACATTTCATACAATAAAGGCTAAGTGATAATGAACTCCTTGAACCTGACCTTACCTGAGAAGCACTTTATCTGCCCTTCCATTCTAAATGGAAGCTTTGCTGGATAGAGTAATCTTGGATATAGGTCCTTGCCTTTCATGACTTCAAATGTTTTCTTCCAGCCCCATCTTGCCTGAAAGGTCTCTTTTGGGAAATCAGCTGATAGCCTAATGGGAATTCCTTTGTAGGTAACTCTCTCCTTTTCTCTTGCTGCTTTTAAGATTCTCTCCTTGTCTTTAATCTTGGGTAACTTAATGATGATGTGCCTTGGTGTGTTCCTCCTTGGATCCAACTTCTTTGGGACTCTCTGAGCTTCCTGGACTTCCTGGAAGTCTATTTCCTTTGCCCAGTTGGGGAAATTCTCCTTCATTATTTGTTCAAATAAGTTTTTAATCCCTTGGTCTTCTTCCTCTTCTTCTCCTGGTACCCCTATGATTCAGGTGTTGGAATGTTTAGAGATGTCCTGGAGGTTCCTAAGCCTCTCCTCATTTTTTTTAATTCTTGTTTCTTCATTCTTTTCTGGTTGAATGTTTTTTTCTTCCTTGTGGTCCACACCGTTGATTTGAGACCCAGTTTCCTTCCCATCCCTATTGGTTCCCTGCACATTTCCCCTCATTTCCTTTAGCATATTCTTCATTTTTTCATCTAATTCGAGACCAAATTCAACCAATTATGTGAGCATCCTGATTACCAGTGTTTTGAACTATGCACCTGATAGGTTGGCTATCTCTTCGTCACTTAGTTGTTTTCTTTCTGGGGCTTTGATCTGTTCTTTTATTAGGGACATTTTTTTTTGTCTTGGTGCACCTGTTATGTATAAGGGGCGGAGGCTTAGGTGTTCACTAGGGCTTTCTGCCACTTTCAGTCACTTCCCCCGCTACCCCCAAGCAAAGTGGGCCCTTCTGGTGGTGATTCCCAGGAGGGTGGGCTTGTATACGTTCTAGGACCCTGTGGGTCTCTCCAAAGAACTCTCCTGTGAAGCTGGGAGTTTCTCCCACTGCTGCCTCAACCCCCTTGGCTGTGTGGTCTGTTTTGCTCCCCAGCTGTTCCTTTATCCACATGGGAATGTGGGACCACCCACTCCACCAGCAGTGGCCTGGCTGGGTCTGCCAGCTGCTGCCTTGCAGTGAGCCCTCTCCACCCTGGCTGCCCAGCTCTGTCCCTCCTACTGGTCTGGATGAACGTGTCTTCTTTAACTCCTTGGTTGTCAGACTTCTGTACAGTTCGATTTTCTGTCAGCTCTGGTTGTATTTTGTTTTTAAATTGTTGTTGTCCTTATTTTGGTTGTGCAAGGAGGCACAGTCTGTCTACCTACGCCTCCATCTTGGCCATAAGTCCTTTTTTTTCTTAAATGACAAGGAAATGTGTCCCATATCATGCCTATGCTGAAAGGTATGTACTTTGAGCCACCCGGAGTTTTAAATACTTCGCTCTAGATTCCTCATCTGCAAGGACAAATTTAAGTTAATTGACTTTTGACTGACTTATCAAGATCAAAGGATGTAGGGATTGAGATAAACTTCCTGAGGTCTTTCTCCTACTCCTTTATTGCTAATAGCTGAAATAGAATTCAGAGTATCAAATATCCGTGATTGCTGGTATATGGCACATTCTTTATCACTTCGAGTTTTGTACCTGGGGAGTGGGCGTGGGACCTGAATGCGACTTCTCAGCAGGAGTTTTCCGCTGTCTTTGCCCATTCTTTCCCACTTACTGCCCGCATAGGGTTGCCGCGTCCCCCTCTCTGAGTGCATAATTGGACTTAGAGCATCCAAGTCTCATGTCCTGGTAAGAGCCAAAAGTGTGAAAAATCTTGGTGCCTTCGGAGAATTTAAATGTAGAAGTATGGAGGAATGTCATTGAACAGTTCAGTCCTTTAAAAAAGGACTGACGTGGAAGGCCCGCTCTAAGTTCTGCAAACTGTTAATTCTGTCATCATGACAACTCTGCAAGGCGCTGGCCTTGCAGTGCAGGAGGGACGGGGTGGACTTGTGGTCTGGGATGTAAGTCAGACTCTGCTCTCTTCCCTTTGGGCTCCTGCAGAGAACAGGCACATGGTGCTGTGGCCTTGAGGTAGGTTTGGGTGAGCGCAGAGTGAGCTGCTTGCATGCAGGCTCAGTGGTGTGAGCTCCTCTGCGGCTGTGGCCTCGGGTCATTCCCTGGTACCTTGTTTCTCTCACCTGCTCGTCCCAGCACAGCAGAGCCGTTTATGGTAGTGACTGTGAGAGAGCCACTGGCATTAGCGTGGCAACACCCCTCAGGCTGGGCAGTGTGTTGGACTATATCGCACATCTTTGCAGTAACACTTTGACCAGCCACAGAGGTTGGAACAAACAAGGATGCGGACCTTTTTCTGAGAACTGCATTGCTTCCACATGATTTTTTAGAAGTTGGCTGTATGGTATTCAGGGAACTTTGGAGGAGTTACTTGACAGTGAATGTATTGCTCACAGATGTGAATATTGGTAAAATAAAAATACGTACCTTTAAAACTGGCATTTTAAACCTGCTGGGATTAAAACCTTGACATGCTAGAAAGTTAAAAGGGTGTCATAAAGAATGCAAAGCTTGTATCATGGAATACATTTTTGTCTTTGCTCAAGGTGAGAAATTCTGTGTGTTTATGGGCGTGTGTGGGTGAACCTCCGCTCCTGGTCTCCCAGTACGCCCAGGGGCTCACTGGCAGAGGAGTCTGACAGAGTCAGAGTGGCTGGGGCCTGGGGTTTTTACCAGGCATTTACCAGGTACCATTCTCATGCCTCACACTCTGTGCTGCTGCAGTTAAGAAGCCAACCAAGGTCTCATGTGAAATATATGCTGAAACCACAAAGCAGTCAGCATATATTTGCGTCTAGCAAACAAGGTGTGAAAGAACAGTCATGTTTTCTGCTTTTATTATCTTTGTGTGTTTTTATTTTATGAAACAAAAGAAAGCTAATAGCTTAAAAAAGGACTGACATGAACTGCCTGGCCTTTGGTTTAGAAGAAATGAAGTTTAGCGAGGTTAAGTCATTTGCTGATGGTCCCACAGGTGGTAGCTGGTAAAGCGGCTGTTTGAACTCAAATCTTTCTTGGGATTTTCCTCTAATGTCATTGCATTATGAACTCTAAGACGATTTCTGCGTAAAATGCCATTTACCTATGTGCAGAAATTTCTGCATATCAGAAGGGCCATTTTATAACAAAGCATGGCTTCTGAAAAAACAAGCAACATCTTTTTGACAAAGGATTTAACATATAACATCACATGCATCCCAGCTTCTGTTTCAGTATTGTGCACTGACTGATCACTGCCTGCTCAGACCCCTGAGCGTGATTCTCTGAGATAAACACACACTTCCTTCCTCCGTGTTTTCCTGAAGGTTGCATCGCTAGCACTGTGAGCTCACCGAACCAGCACCTGCTGCGGACGGATGATGTCATCAGTTGCTGTTTAGATCTGAGTGCACCAAGCATCTCGTTCCGAATCAACGGGCAACCTGTTCAAGGAATGTTTGAGAATTTCAACATCGACGGCCTCTTCTTTCCCGTTGTTAGTTTCTCTGCAGGAATAAAGTTAGTGTTTCTGTGTTTTGGCCTGTTTCCCATTGCACTTATACTTTCACAGTCACTGCACTGCCATCCCCCTGCTTCCCTGTCACTCCTGCCATCTATCCCCAGGGCATCTGCCTGTCCCTTACAGGAAGGGGCAATGTTCACCCCAGAAGGGGTCACGGGAGGCTAGGGACTGTGTCCACATGGCCATCCCTCCAGTCACCCCTCCAGCCAGTGCTCTGAAATATTCCAAGTTCATTTAAGTTCACTCTTTTATTTAATTAAGGGGATGTGAACACTGTGTGAAAAATACCACTTATTTTTTTCTATTTAGTTGGATTAGTTTTCTTTCCATCACATTTCCATACCCCAGAGCCCCTCATTTCCACAGAAAGTACCATATTTTTCAGACCATAAGACATGTGGTAAAAGCAAAAAATGTGGTAAAATATTTAATAACATAAATAACATTCAGACTATCATTCAGCTACATTTGGACTATAAGGCGCACCCCCAGTTTCCTCCCAAATTTGGGTGGGAAGTGCATCTTATAGTATGAAAAATACGGTAGGTGTGTGGCTATTTTTGATGAAGGCAGCTGCCCTGTGCTAACTCGTACCTGGTACACCTGTCAACTGTCTGCCTGCAGCCAGGTTCCTCCACAGTGTCGTCGAGCCCTGTGCGTTTTGGCTGCTACCAGATGGGAAGAGAAACTAAAATGATAGTTCTCTGAGTTCTGCAAAGAGAACTGGACTAGACATTGGTCTGCTGTGATAAGGGCCCAGGTTACCTGTTGGACCGGTGCACGTGTGTCTGGACCTGCCCAACAGGGGCGGCTCACTCACTGCAGCCGCCCGCCTGCCCATCCACGCCGGCTGTTTGGTGGGAACCCCACTCCGAGGGATGCTTCCTCGTCAGTTACAGAAGCGCTGTCCCGAGGGGACAGCACGATGACGAAGCGTTAGCCCTCCACACACCAGGGGCCTCTTCTCGTGTATCAATGCAAACTGCGTTTCTTTCTGTAAGCTTCTGGTGTGGTTTAAAGCTGGTGCTTTTTCTCACTTTTTGTTTTTTGCTTTTTATTTTATTTATTGTACTGTATTTTTTGGCCTGGAACTGAAACACAAATTAGAAAAAGAAGTACAAAGAAGATGACAATTTGACTTTATTTTTGTGAGCTGAGAGCCCAAGAAATGAGTAGCATTTAGCTGTTTCAAAAAAGGTTGCCCAGTGGGATGCAGATTATTTTCATTAAATGAGTATGATATATAAAAGATTTCAGTAAGTTTTTTGTTGTTGAATAAGTTTAAGAAGTAAGGTTACCTTTTTTCTTCAGCAAATGGAAATGTCACTTGAGTCCCTTTAACATGTCGCCGGACAGCGGGCCCCTGGGAGGTGGCCTCACCCAACCCTGGCCTGTGCAGAGACTTAGACCAGGTCTGCTCTTAGTCTGTTGATATTTGGGCACCTTGAGACATTAACCAGCTGAGGCCTGTGGACAGGAGTTACATTCCCCTGGGACTGTGTGCGACACCTGTGCTTTTGTTAGCGCCCGGTGCTGATGGGTATTTGCTGACCCACTGCTGTAATTCAGTCAGGCTTTCTCCTGTGGTCCCGTTTTGCCTTTTATCATTAGAGGCTTTTGGACTGGAAGGGGCCGACATGATGATGGTTATCAGAGGAAAAACATGTGGCTCCTGATCGAGTTAATGTTGTGCTCACACTTTGTTCCTTGTACCTTGTAGATGACGAATCTTCTGTGTAGCCAGAGACATAACTGACGCTGACTGTGTCCTTTTCAGGGTGCGCTTCCTGCTTGGGGGGAGGCACGGAGAATTTAAATTCCTCCCTCCGCCTGGCTATGCTCCTTGCTATGAAGCCGTTCTGCCGAAAGAGAAGTTGAAGGTGGAACACAGCCGAGAGTACAAGCAAGAAAGAACTTACACCCGGGACCTGCTGGGCCCCACAGTGCCGCTGACTCAGGCTGCCTTCACGCCGGTCCCTGTGGACACCAGCCAGGTGCTGTCGTCATTCCTGCGAGCGGGGGCTTTTCAGGCTCGGCCGCAGCCCGCAGGGGTGCATTTTTCTGTTATACAATTGACGTGTAGTAACGAACGCATACTAACGCTGGAGAGTACTTTCTACGTAGGGTAGATGTGGAGCTTTCATTTCTCCCACCTATGTGTGCTTACATTTTTTAAATGACTTAACTGACTTTGACCTTGGGTAAGGATTGAGATCATGGGCTTAGAGTCAAAATGCCTGGGGTCAGGTGCTGACCCAGGGACGTACAGGAAGTTACTCATCTTGCTGATTGGGATGCTACGAGTGTCTTAATCAAGTTAGTGCATAACCTGTTAGCACAATACTTTGCAGATACACACCCAAGCAATGTTAGTCATATTGTTGCTCTTCTGTTTTATTGGTGTAGGAAAAGTCTTGACATTGACAATGAATTAAATATTGTTTCATTTTGATGATGAAGTAACTTCAAGGGGGTTGTTTAGATATTCAGAGTTCATTTGTTTTTGAAGATTAAAGACCTTCTAAAGTCTGAAGTAGAGTTCATACCAGGCATCAAAAGCTTCAGCCTTTTGGAATCACCCACTTAGCTCCTTGAATCATACTTTTTTAGTCTCTCCAAGTGACTTTTTACATTATGTGTTAGAACAACTCAGAAGCCTTTTTAGTAGCTAAACTTCCATCTATGTGGCGTTGCTGCAAGGTGGCCGGCTATGCGCAGTGCTGCCAAAGTTCAGCAGCGCCCAAGCGGGAGTGAGGACATGGGCCCGGACGGACCACTGGGTGTCAGGGTCGCACACTGAGGCTTTCCTGTTGCCTAGGTCCCCCCACTGCGCTGGGGAGAGGCTGTGGGAGAGCCTGCTCCCTGCAGGATCCGCCCTACCATGTGCATCCCGGGAAGTTGCTGCTCTGTTGAGGGGCTGCTCGCGGGGGACACAACACCTCATCTTGAAAGTTGTTCTACATTCCTCACGGAGAAGTAGTTAAACTTCCTCTTTATAATGGGAACGTGAGACAGTTTTCCCCCTTGAGGATTATGTTTGGAAATCACTAAAAATAACAGGGTTAAGAGAACACATAAGTCACCTGATCAGATGCTTATGGGCTCGTGGAGCCAGGGAGTCATGTCTGTCTGCCAAGTAGCCTTCATCGCGGTGTGCAGACGTGGCCAGGTGGGGCGAGAGCTTCACACGATTCTCCTTTAAATAACACACGCTCCATTGGGTGGCCCCTCTTCCCCGATGGTGGCTGTCCCCACCAAGCTGTTTTCCTTCTTCGTAGCTTTGGTCCATAACTTGGAAACCTAAGTTGCTGCCCCCCCGAAAAAGGTCCCGAAATTTACCTAAAGAATGTTTAGATAACTAGTTTTATCTTTATAACCAGGTTATACTAGAAGGTTTAGAACCCAGTTCTATTACCACATTTCAATGGTGAACAAGACAGTTATGTTTAGTCCAGTTACAGTGAGGGTGACGAGTGAGGTTGTATTGTGTTGTTTTCTTACGTGTTTCTTTTTCTTTTTCTTCTTCACTTTTAGATCGTGTTGCCTCCCCACCTGGAGAGGATCCGAGAAAAACTGGCAGAGAATATCCATGAGCTCTGGGTTATGAACAAAATTGAACTTGGCTGGCAGTATGGCCCGGTACATAGTTTTGAAATTTATTTTCGGATTCTGTTAACACAAATTTGTGAAAACATACTGGTAACTTTTTCTCACTCCTCCTGCTGTGTGGTGAAGTGAGGAAACTGGACTGATTTTTTTCATGCACATCAGTTTGGAGCAGTTTTCCGTTGGGGAGGGAACACTGTGATTGGCAGGTTCGTGGAAGGAGGCTCAGCTGCCGCGAGTGTTGAACAGTTTTCCATCTTTAAGCTGAAAGTTCTGTTTTTAAACCAAGTTTACCATAGGCAGATGGTACGCATTGCTTTCTAAGGTGCTTAGAAAGAGCTCCGTGAAGTTGGAAGTGAAAACTGGACATGGAAAGAAGTCAGTTCACGGTCCGTCCGATGACTCTTTTCTTAGTGCCTGTACCATGGAGCACATACCTGTGGATAGAGGTCACAGGTGGTTTCACAGTGGGGTCAGGCTGAGAAAGAATGACACCTTTTGTCTCCAACCGATTAACTTTAAAGAGCTCAGTTGAGCCCTGGCTGGTGTGGCTTAGTTGGTTGGAGCATTGTTCTGTAAATCAAAGGGTCTGGGGTTCAATTCCCAGTCATGACACATGCCTGGGTTGTGGGTTCAGGGTGTGGGCGAGAAGCAACCAATCGATATTTCTCTCTCTCTCCTCCCCTTCCACTCTCTCTAAAATAAATAAGCAATGTGAGGATAAAAAAACAAAACAAAACTCAGTTTAGAGTTTGTCAATAAAATTTAGCTTAAATAAAACTAGGCAACTTCCTGTTTAATCCCAGGGCACCTGTGTTCTGCGGACTGTGGCAGTACTTTTTTTATCACACTGTTAGTAAGCGTTCTGAAGTCTGTAACACGTTCTTCTGTTTGAATGTAGAAATGAGTGCATTCCTTGTGTTGGAGTTAGCTGCCCTAAGCGTTGAGTGAAGGACGTTTGTGATTACCACCGTGGTAACACTGCACGAGACTCCGTTCTCTGTAGGTGTGTTGACAAAGGCGCTCAGAGCTCTGCCTTATCTCACGCACTCTCACAGGTGTGAGGTTGAATTTTCACAGTGGCACCCGGGCTGAGTGCCGTTTATCGGTTTTACTGGTGCCGACACAGCTGAGAATTCTTGCAGTTGTGACCTGCTAGACAGCAGTCCCAGAGCTGCGGAGGCCAGGCCAGGACCGGGACCCTGGTTGCCAGCTTCTAGTGTAAACTGCTCTTGCTCTGCTTTGCTCAACTTTAAAGTTTTATTTTTTTAAATATATTTTATTGATTATGCTGTTACAGTTGTCCCATTTTTTCTCTCCTTTATTCCCCTCCACCCTGTAGCACTGCCCCCCACCATCATTACCCCATCTTAATTCATGTCCATGGGTCATTCATATAAATTCTTTGGCATCTCTATTTTCCATACTATTCTTATCCTCCCCCTGTCTAGTTTGTACCTACCATTTATGCTTCTTATTCCCTGTACCTTTTCCCCCATTTCACCCCACCCTTCCCATTGATAACCCTCCATGTGATCTCCATTTCTGTGAAACTGTTCCTGTTCTAGTTGTTTGCTTTTGGTTTTGTTTTTTAGGTTTGGTTGTTGACAGTTGTGTTTGTGGTCATTTTACTGTCCATATTTTTTATCTTCTTTTTCTTAGGTAAGTCCCTTTAACATTTCATATAATAAGGGCTTGGGATGATGAGCTCCTTTAACCTGACCTTATCTGGGAAGCACTTTATCTGCCCTTCCATTCTAAATGAGAGCTTTGCTGGACAGAGTAATCTCGGATATAGGTCCTTGCCTTTCATGACTTTGAATACTTCTTTCCAGCCCCTTCTTGCATGCAAGGTTTCTTTTGAGAAATCAACTGAGAGTCTTATGGGAACTCCTTTGTAGGTAACTGTCCCCTTTTCTCTTGCTGTTTTTAAGGTGATCTGATCTTTAATCTTGGGTAATGTAATTATAATGTGCCTTGGTGTGTGCTTCCTTGGGTCCAACATTTTTGGGACTCTTGAGCTTCCTGGACTTCCCAGAAGTATATTTCTTTTGCCAAATTAGGGAAGTTCTCCTTCATTATGTTTTCAAGTAAGTTTTCAACTTCTTGCTCTTCCTCTTCTCCTTCTAGCACCCCTATAATTCAGATGTTGGAATGTTTAAAGTTGTCCTGGAGGTTCCTAAGCCTCTCCTGATTTTTTTGAATTCTTGTTTCTTCATTCTGTTCTGGTTGAATATTTCTTTCTTCCTTCTGCTCCAAACCATTGATTTGAGTCCCAGTTTCCTTCCCTTCACTGTTGGTTCCCTGTACATTTTCCTTTATTTCATTTTTCATAGCCTTCACTTTTTCCTCTATTTTACAACCATACTGAGCCATTTCTGTGAGCATCCTGATTACCAGTGTTTTGAATTCTTCATCTGATTGGTCTGCTATCTCTTCATCACTTAGTTCTATTTTTTTTGGAACTTTGATCTGTTTTTTTCATTTGGGCCATATTTTTTTGTCTTGGCATGCCTGTTACATGTAAGGGGCGGAGCCTTAGGTATTCACCAGAGTGGGGCAACCCATGTTGCTAATGTTGTGGCTCTGTCTGTGGGGCAGGGGTCCAAGAGGGAACAATGCCACTTGCTCAGCTCTTGGCCGGTTTTCAGTCACTTCCCCCACTACCCACAAGCAAGTTGGGCCTTTCTGGGGCTGATTCCTGGGTGAGTGGGCTTGTGTATATTCTATGACCCCATGGGTCTCTCTAAGAACTCTCCTGTGAGGCTGGGAGTTTCTACTGCTGCCTCAATCCCCACAGGTTTTTTTCAGTCAGAGGTTTTGAGGCTTTATTTCCCCACGCTGGAACCCTGGGTTGTGGGGTCTGTCTCATTCTCCAGTTTTTCCTCCCGGTTTCCTTCCACACTCAAATGTGGGACCACCCCACTCTGCCAGCCACTGCCTAATGTAGCAGAAAACTAGGTACTTGATGTATTTTTGCTGAATTGACAATTGTCTAACTCACAGGTGGCAAACACAAGGCCCACAGGCCGAATCTGGCCCTCCACTTTGTTTTATCTGGCTCGGCACCTTGTTTCTACCTGGCGGCAGTGCTGAGCTCCTTGCCCCTAGTTAAGGAGTAGTTACATTTATACAGTTCTAAAATTACATTCAGCCCTTTGAAGGCAACCGCGAGGCTGATATGGCCCCTGGTGAAAGTGAGTCGACAGCCCTGGTCTGACCATCACTGATTTAATAAAAGGGTCCCATTTTCGGATAATGCCTCAGTACGTCCTCTCAGAGGATCACAGACAAATTTTACTGTGAGTTTCAAGATAAGGGATTTGAGTTTTGGACAAAATTCGTCTGCTGTTTCATGATGAGGGAGAGATAATTACAGGTGAGGAAGACTTAAGATTTCCTGCAAACCAACAACACCCCTCAAAAAGCCCTGTAGTAACAGGAATGTCTGCTGTCTGTGGAAGCTCCCAGATCGCCTTGATGATGCTTCTCTGCACTGAACTCTGACTTGAGTTTGTTCCTTTAAAAAATGAGGAAAACATAAGTTCTCATTACTGTCTGCTCTTTTATAATGATTTATAATGACTTTTTGTTGATTTGAGAGAGAGTGAGAGAAACGTCAACTTGTTGTTCCCCTTATTTATGCATTCATTGGGTGACTCTTGTATGTGCCCTGACTGGGGATCCAACCCGCAACCTCATGATATCTGGACAGTGGGCTAACCAACCGAGCTACCTGGCCAGAGCCAGTGTCTGTTCTTCCAGTGAAATTCAGTTCCGCTTGCACCTCCTCCTACGGCTGTGTTCAGAGTGGCCTCTTAGTCTCTGATCCTGGAAGGCATGCAGTACCTCAGAGCTGTGCTTGATACCACTGTCCTTCCCCCCCCCCCCCCCCCCCACTGTCCCTTCCCTGGCCTGAGGCCGACTGCAGACTGCGGCAGCCTCGGTCTCTGTGAGCCTGGGGCCCCTGCCCTGCCCAGCTCTGGGATCACGTCAGCAGACCCCAAAGCTGGGAGCTTCTCAGATGCACGTGTGAGGAGAGTCCACATCCTTCTTTCCTCTGACAGCTAGATGCCCTGAGTTCTGCGTTCTCACAGGCTTCCAGAAAACTCCTTTCAGAGAAGTGGCCTCTGTGATTCTAAACACAGACACGCCCTGTTTTTAGGCTGATACCAAGCATTCATTAACATTTAAACTGAAGGATTCAAGTGTGTTTTACTTCAGAGTAATTTAAACGTCTCAGTGAGCTGAATATGTTGGTTTTTGCTTTTAGTTTTGCAAAGGATGTCTGTCCTCTGAATGTCTCTGGGTCTCCCTCACAGGAGCGTCCTACAGGAGCTCTGGTTCATGGGATATGGCGGCAGATTGTGCCTGGCATTCACCTGGTCCTTTAACACTGATTATATACCTCCTGTTTGCCAGGCCTTGGCTTGGTGCTAGAATCTCAAAAATAAAAGACCCTGACTTTGAGTCAGTTTGCCTTTTAGGAACTTCCAATTTAGTGGTAAATAACTTCCAGTCCAGTGAGTGATAGACATGTAAACAGTCACAGGTTGAGTACTTAAGGGGAGCCCTGACAGAGTGGAGAGGGTGTATTTAGGTCTTTCCTGGGAAATCAGAGAAGGCTTCCAGGAGGAGGTGATCTTTGCTGAGGCCTGCAGGACGAGTCAATCAGTTCACTTGCATTCAGGGAGTAGGATCTGTGTGTGTGACTGTCTAGGGTTTAGGGCACTGTGGTGACATCTCAGTAACTTGGCCAGAGGACAAGGAAGATGGTGCTAGTAGGGCAGAGGGCACAGATGGGAGGTCTGGCCAGGTAAACAAAAGACTTGTGGAAGGACAGGGTTTATTCTGTAGGGGGTAAAGAGCACTGAAGAATGGAGGGAGGGTGGTGGCATGCTTCATCTGCATTGGAAAGGAGCTTGGCTGTGGGTTTGGGGACAGTGAGCCTGGAGGGGGACTTTGGGAGGGGAAAAAGGTGGCCCAGGTGAGATAGAGGAGGGGAGCACCTGCCCTGGGGGTGGAGAGCCATGACAGCAGGTGTTTTGGAGTTCCCTGTTTGGGCTGAGGGTAAGCAGGGAGGAAGTCCGGCCCATCTCTGGTTCTGGTGGGGACTCCAGAGAGGACGTAGGGAATGGGGAGTGAGAACTGCTCGAACGGGTAGGTTATCCCAGGACAGGGACACGTTCATTTTCACATCCGTGTTCAGAATTGAGAGTTCAGTTTTGTGACCCTAGGTTCCATTGTTACAGAAGCAAACCCTTTGCCCCCGGGGTCTTTTTTACTATAGTTTGTCTTTGCCGCTGTGTGTTAGGAACTGTGGCTCTCAATGCCAGAGTTTGGTAAAAAGGAGAGGAAATACTCAAAGGTTATACAAGTTTACAATAATGGCAAATGTTGCCATTTAATCCCGAAGTCCCTTAAAACACCCACAAACACACATGCAGTCCTGCCTCCCCTTGACAAACCAGGCCATTCAGGGGACTGTATCTCAGGAAGAAAAATGGAAGCCCATAGCTCGGCTAGGCTCCCATCCTCAGTTCAAAACCACATCCTCGTGGTGGGTGGGGGAATCCTCTGCATCCTTTCAAGCTGCGTGACTGAGAGAGAGCTTCACACGGCTGCTACATCCTGCTTTCCTGTTTCTTTCTATGCTGAATGGTCAAGAGAGCCCCCTCTCCACTCTCAAAAAAGCCATGCCTAGGTTTAAATCCTGGTGTAGCTCTTCCTCTGTAACCCCATTTCCAATTCCACCCACAGTTGGCTACACTTGCCAGCAGTCAGGTTTTTTCTGCCTTTCTTGGTGCCATTGTTAGTCCGGGCAGGTGTGGCTCCTTCGTGTGGAGCGAACCATCTCCAAGCTCTCGTGCAGGTGCTGTAACTAGGGAGAGCTGTCTCCCTGTCCAGTTATGTCATGGGTCAAAGTCATGCATATGTCCCTGGCTCCACCCAGGCTGTGAAACTAGCCTGCTGTTACTGATAATGCAGAATAACTCAACTCTGTGCTGCTGCTTTCCCCAGCTCCCAGTACGTTTGTGGGGGGCCCCGGGGCCTCTCGGCCTATGCCCCATTAAGTCTACACCCTGTTAAACCTACACCCCGTTACACCATCTCCAGAGGCACACATTTAAATAAGCATATAATGTATCCTTTTCTGTAAATCCTGTTCATTTGTAACAGTCACCGGAAGAAAAGAATAAATGTGTACTTTTTAACCTGGGGACTCCTGAAGACTTTAAAAAGTTTTGGCCATTTGTGTGCTTTTCTGTGGCATTTGTAGAGCCAGGTGATCACCCCCAGGGGTTGCTCACTCCCTGGCAGCCTGTGCCTGTCACCTGGG
The DNA here is from genome assembly GCA_004026765.1 of Micronycteris hirsuta. Taxonomy (NCBI): domain Eukaryota; kingdom Metazoa; phylum Chordata; class Mammalia; order Chiroptera; family Phyllostomidae; genus Micronycteris; species Micronycteris hirsuta. The sequence goes on along the minus strand of PVJI01013149.1, from coordinate 19,212 downwards.
TGCCACACAGCAGCGAGGCCTATACCACTTCCGTCTCTGAGAAGATGGGAGCCTGGGCACTAGCACAGTGATGCGGGGCAGCTTTCTCATGAATTCACTCCTGATGTCTTGAATTAAGTCTGATTTCTAACAGACAGTTCAAGGACTGATGTGAAAACCCTGCATCACGCTAATCATCGTGGCTGAGGTGGTGGTGGGGGTGATTTGGGACTGCGAGGAGGGCCACCTGCGGGAGAAAGGAAGGGCTGGAGCGCCTCAAAGCGTCCACAGTGGACGGCCAGGCTGATAAGTGAGGTCCCGAACCAGTGTGGCTCTAAACACTTAAAAATTATTACACGTTCGAGCTGAGCAGTCACTACACCCTTTTGATACAGACGTCGTGCCAGTGTACAGAACGTGCTGAGTGTGCTCCACGTGCCCAGCGTGCTCTCAGTGCCGCGGCTGCTGGGAAGAACAGAGCAGACTAGATCTCTGGTCCTCTGGCTTCACAGTCTGGTGCAGGGAAACAGGTGACAATCAAATGCACGAGGATCGAGTCCTGGTCCGTTGGCAGGTGGTAAGGGTTATGGACCAAGAAAACAAGAATAGGGTGGGCAGATAGTCACACTGCGGGGGTGGGCAGGATGAACCTCGATGAGAGAGTGCAATTTCAGGAAATTTTGGAAGGTGCTCAGGGAGCCAGCAAGTGGGCATCAGGGCAGAACAGGCGTGGATGCAGGACCAGGAGCTGGGCCAAATCAAAGGGCCCAGGTGATGCCTGGTTTTCGTCTTGAGTCAAGCAGGACTCCTGCCTGGAGGTCACATGGGCAGCAGTGGTGGGCAATGATCTGGGCATCCCATGCGGCTTCCCTTCCACTTCGCATGCATGTTGGGGTGGCCACTGCCCCGTCTGACCTGGAGACTGGACTCTTCCATGCTGCCCTCCGTCCTGTTGCAGGTCAGAGATGACAACAAGAGGCAGCACCCTTGCCTGGTGGAGTTCTCCCAGCTGCCTGAGCAGGAACGCAATTACAACCTACAGATGTCGCTGGAGACCTTGAAGTGAGTTTCTGAACTTGCCCCTCCCACCTGCTCCCAAAAGGGCTCCAGCTGCTGCTCTGCCTCAGTCAGCTGCGGAGTTGTTTCCCTCCCACTTAGAGCCTTCCGTGACACACAGGCGGCCTGGGTCAGGCTGAGGGAGGTAGACCGTGGCCCTGCTGTCCTGTGTCTGGGTCCCCAGACGTTCACCACACTGCGGGACCTGGGGGTTCGGCAACTTGATAAAGTGCCACTCAGAGACCTGCTCAGTCACCAACTCAATCACCTGATTTGAGGTGATGTAACTAAGATGTTAAAACCAGTGTTTAGAAGCTGTTACACGAGTTTAAGGGAGCAACTTTATGTCTTTTGAACCTAATAACTTACAAAATGTAGGCTTGTATTTCAAAATGAAAGCCTATTCATTTTGAAAGATTAATTTTCTCTAACAATTTTATTGGATTTGTCAGAGAATCAGACCATGATAGATTGGAACTTAAAAGAAGATTGGCCCTTTGTTATGGATAGTTTGAGAAGCACTATTCTCATACATTTAAGAGATACTGAGTTAAAGTAATTAAACAAAGTTTTATTCTGCTGCTGAGTGCTGTGACTGTTGAATGGGAGGGAATCCGTTCCATCCCCGGACGCAGCGGGTGCAGCATCTCCTGTCCAGAGAGTTCCCGGGGCCGTGGGTCAGAGGAGCCGTGGGGAAGACCCACGGTGGCGGGGGAGGAGGCGGGGCTGTGTTGGCCGTCCACCCTCCTGAAGTTTGCCACCTCCACTGCAGGGGAAGAGCGAGCTGGTGTCAATTAAAGGGAGGAAAGTCATTTTAAATGTGAATATAGAAAGATTCATAAAATATTTTTGGAAAGACTAACATTTCACATGTTCCTGTTTGTCCTTGGTGGCCTGTGGAACTGGATTTGTTCAAATTGGTCACTTGTCCTAATACATGCTTACATTATGGATGAAACAATGCTTTTATCCTGTTTGTGTTTCAGTTTTGTTGAGAGTAAGGAGTTACCACAGTGTACCCCCCTAGCCTTGCCACTGTTCTCCACCTGAAACTGTAAAAAGACAAGCAACAGAGTGGAGAAAACTATTTGCAACTTACATCTCAGACATTTGAAGAGCAATTATGAAAACTAAATCTCGTAGGAAAGTGAACAAAAAATATGCTCATAGGAAAAAGAAAGTATAAATATCTCTTAAGCATATAAGAAAGGTGCTCAAATGCACAAATATTAAGAAAAATGCAAATTGAAACTGGCGAGGTAGCTTTTTAACCTATTATTTGACAGAGGACAAGCAGTTTGGTGACTGTTTGGGGAAGAGCATAGGAAAAAGGCGATGTCGTACACTGCTGGTGGGAACATGAGTCGTTTCCGTTCTGTCGGCTTTGCCAGTACCGGTTGAACTGTGAAGTGTGCGTGCCCTGTGGTCCAGTAGCTCTGCATCTGGAAGTGTATCCTGCAGGTGAAGGGTCCAGGGCGTGCATTTAGTGTCTGAGGCTGCTCCTGGCAGCATTGTTTGTAACAACAGGACACTGACAGCAGAGAACTGGGTAAAATATTTTGGCACATCCAGCTAACGGAACACGTCAAGCTGTTGAAAAATAAACCAGCTTTATATGAAAGGGCAGTATTTCAAAGTTATCTTGTAAAGTCAAGATAGCAGATTGCAGAGAGCTGTCTCTTGTATATATCCATTGTGCAAAAAAAAAAATAAGCAGCCTGCGCACACACGCACACACACACACACCTCCCTCAGGATATGCACGCACTCTAGCAGGACACAGACAAACCGGGAGCTGCCAGTGCTTTAGGGGGAAAAGGCTAGAGCAAGGGGAATGGAGGGTGACTTTCAGTAACTTCCTTTGGGGCTCTTTAAATTTCCCATGTCTTACTCATTACTCAAAAGTAAATAATTTATAAATAAATAAGTGTTCTTTAAACACACACACACACACACACACACACACACACAAAAGACTTGTGCTCTGCTTTTGGGTGGACTGATGTCTTTTACTTCCACCTGCCATTGTGTTGGGTTAGGTGGGACATGGGGATGGAATTGTGCTTATCTCTGGTTTGCTTTCTAGGACTTTGTTGGCATTAGGATGTCACGTGGGTATATCAGATGAACATGCTGAAGGAAAGGTGAAAAAGATGAAGCTACCCAAGAAGTAAGTTGAACATCTAACGATATTCAGTAGTCCATGCACTGACTTAGCGCACCTGGGTAACTTGTGATGGAGACCTCGGTGCATTGCTCACACTCAGCTGAGCATCCGGATGCAGAGCTTAAACTTGCTGTGCTATGCTAGGAGCAATGTCAAGTCTGTGATTTCATGAGTCTGTGTCATGGACAGACAGGAAATGAAGCCCAGAAAAATGTGTGGAGTATGTTATAAGAAGTGTGTTATTTTCCCTGTGTCTGTGTGTGGTGAACACACACATGCCCTTATTTCCAATTGATTTGGTATGTTTTTCCACTTTCTACCAAAAAATGTAATTTTACTTGGTTTTACAAAGAAAATATGCAGGGTCTGGCACAAATAATGCCCCCTATTTATTACAAAATCTTTTATTCCAAGCTCATGAGAGTGTAATTCTGTACCATAACAATATCATACTAAGCATTGTAGGTGAAATGTTCGAATTAAACATTTCACCATATATGGCATTGTAGGTGAAATGTTCGAATTAAAAGTATACATTATTGCACCCATATCATTACCCTGCCAACCACACTCCAGCAGGCCTCACTTCTGCCGGACCCTGTATTTTAGGAATAGTTATGCCGTCGGTATTGTCCATGTAAGAAACATTTAAACCCAGAGAGACTTCTTACGAGTTTGTTTGAACCAAACTGAAGACAGTTGCTGGGAAGCAAAATCTAAACAGATTGGGAAATGCTCCTAAAAATGGCAATTTTGCCCCTTACTATATACATGACAAAGGAGCAGGTGAAAGGGGGTTACATGAAATCATTGGAAAGACAGTAAAATGGTAGACTTGCACTTTACACTGGTGGGTGGAGGACAGTGAATAGCCCACAATTAACATGACAACAGTAGTAGTGAGGGGTCCTTGGTCTCTGCCCTGGTGCGGTGTTGTGCCTGGAGGGCTCTGGAAAGGGGGAAGTTACTCTGCTGTTGCAAAGGCCTGTTATCCTAGATGCAAAAAGACACAGAGGGCCTCAGTTAAGGTTAAGACTGACCTTTGTCAGGGAAAATACCCACCCAGGACACGACCACCGTCCATGAACTGCTTTCAGTTAGAAAACTTTAATTTCAGACTGCCCTGTGTGTCTGCCTACAGTCTCTGAGTTTGTAAGGCTGCTGCGTGGGCCTCCCCTGAGCTGGTCAGTGTCTGCACCTGGCCCCTTCTGTCCACAATGGTGTTGTCCCCATTTTGAGGTGAGAGGACAGAGGGTGTGAATGCCGTAGCATTGGTTTTGCCTGCTGTGAAGTCAGGGCCACCTCCAGCCTGTGCAGCGTCTGCACACCTCCGCTTCCTCATCTCCTCCCAGGCCCTAACAATACCTACTTCAGACAGAAGTTCTGAGTGCTAGATGAGTACCTATGTAAGAAGTAAAAGCGGTTTGCTGTCACTGTTTTTCCTTTATTTTAACTTCAGGACTGTAACCATTTTCCATGCATGGTAAAGAGCAGGCCTGGAAACGCATTCAATGATCTCATGGAGATAAAAACAAAGTAGCCACCTGATAATCTCTGCCACTGACCCCAGGACTCTCTGGTTACCTCCGCAAAACATAAAATCAAAATAGAATTGTGTTTGCTATGGCACAGAACCAAAGTGGGGTTCACTGACTGCTTTTACCAAAAGGCAAACTCTAGAGGCAGAGGCGGGTGAGAAAGGAAAGAAGGTTTTATTTAATGCTAAACAATCTGGGAGAATGGGGAGCTCCCCATCTCAAAGCTCATATCCTCTGCAAAACCCAGACAAAACCCAGCCATCTCCAGCAAGAGCAAAACAAAAGGCAGTGCCCAGCATTCCTGCTCCATCTTTAAAGTACCATCTTTGGAGCCTGAGGTGGCTTTTAAATGGATATTGAGGTAGCTTAGCTTGTTCCCACTTCTGTCCAGCTTCAGGCTCTCCTGGAGGCTGTGTGTGGAGGCAGCATTGCCACTGGCCATGCAGCTTCTAGGGCCACAAGGTCCTGCGCACGCACTGGCCGGTATATCTGCAAGGTGGGAAGGAGTGCGGTTCTTCCTTCCCCAGGGTTATGTTAGTGTAGGGTATGGGTCGGACCAGGCGCTTTCTCAGAATGACCAATTAGCTTCCCAAACCTCCATGCACTCTGAGAGGGTGCACCTCCTGACCAACCCCTCCTTGTCCAGAGGTTAGCCTGGGTGCTGCAGATGTGTGGGACACTCACCTGATGGGGAGAGAACACTGGATCCTTTGGGACTGTCACTTGACTTTGCTGTCATGACTGAATTATGTCAAAGAAAACCAGGGCTAGACCAGGAGGCTCAGACATTGAGGCAGATGGGGTCTGTAAAGCAATCCAGCAGGACTCTTGCTTAAGACTGGACCAAATGGAACAGACGGAGCCCAGGCCATTTATTTTTTTTAACTTAGCATAGTTATCCAGTGAATCGTCTTTTTGTGCCAAAAGATAATCTTTGAGATGAGCAGGCATGTATCTTTATCTTAACTTGGCAAAAAGAGTTAACTCCTCCAAACACTGTAGCTTACGAGCTGCTGTGTGCCATGCTCTGGTGCAAGGACAGTGGCAGCTAGGAGAACGGGTCAGCACAGGTCCGGACCTCGAGGCCTGGTGACAGTAGGGAAGGGGGCGTGGCAGAGAAGGAGGGAGAGGCTCACGGGCTGTGTGCCAACCTGGTGGTAACTCAGAGGGCACAGCTGTGCGTCAGTGTGGAGCAGGGCAGTGCTACTGCCTAGAGTGATGTGTTGAAAATTTTACATTTTATATTTCTTCCAAAAGATTAAAACTTATACTCATTTATTACCTTCTCTAGCTGAGAGTGTGGAAATTGTCTCTGGTAAGAGTCCCTAAAACACCCAGGCCTTTATGCCATTTGGGTGATTATGGATTTCCTAGTCTCTCTTATTGAGGGCTTCCTCAGTTATGTACCTAGAAACGACAGTAGGGAAGTCATTTTTAAATGCATTAGAATTTTCCTGTAGAATAATGAATAGTATCTGAAAGGATACATGGCTTTATTAAATAACATCACATTAATATGACATTTACAAGTTGAAACTTGAGAACTTTGGTTGAGAAATCCAGCAAATGTTCTGATTGATCACTAATAATTTGATTTATACTATACAAAAGACTTGACTATTAGGAACACAAACAGTATAATTCCTTCTCAGCTTTGAAAGATATGTGAGTTGTTTTATTTCTGTTTATTGGTGAAAAAAACTAAACCGTAAAGGAGATGCGGTCTTTCCTCTTAATGAGTTATCGGCTTAAGTTGAAGGGGTCCAGGCCTGCTGGTTGGCGTGTTACCAGGGGCTTCCACCATGGTTTATGGAACACTTGGAAGTAGATGGGACCATGAAAAGGCTATTACAGTGATTTTTAAGCTTCGATTTTTCTGGAAAGGCCAATTACATGACTGTTTTGCTTTGCTCCATAGTTACCAGCTGACGAGTGGATACAAGCCTGCCCCGATGGACCTGAGCTTTATCAAACTCACCCCGTCTCAGGAAGCTATGGTGGACAAGTTGGCAGAAAATGCTCATAACGTGTGGGCCCGGGATCGGATCCGGCAGGGCTGGACCTACGGTATCCAGCAGGTGCGTGGGGCCTTGGCGCTGCAGGCGCGGGCTGAGGCGCACTGAGGGGTCAGTAGCGTAGTTTGTAACAGGAAAGATAAAATAATGATGGCATAAAAACTCATCCAAATACCTTAAAGCACCTGTTTAGTGCTGGACCCAAACTTGTCTGATGACCACAACGCTGCACGTTAAGTGAGCTGCGCAGTGAGTATCATTAGAACAGTGATGCATAGCGTGGCTTTGGGGCACTTCTCTCGCTGAGACTGTGTTTTAGGAGGAAGTTTTCAAACAGGAGAGAGTGAGATAAAGTAATAGAAGAAGAGGTCCACAATTCCCTAGTTGCAGCCCCAGGGCAAGGCAACTTTCAGAACCTGGCATACCTGGCCTTCCCAGTGGTGGTGTGCAGCATCTCGCATCATCTGCGGCAGGCCGGCAGGCAGGTTAGGTGCTCCCTTGGTCACCACTGCAGGCAGAACAGTGCCAAGAGTGACAAAAGCAGCCTTGCGTCCAATTAGATCATGCTTTGCCACCAAATGAGTGCTTGTTAAACTCGGTCAAACCAGAGGTTTCTGGATTTCAGAGTTATGGGTCCCTGTAAGTGGGGGCACTTGCAGAGTTGCTAGCCGGCGTGGAGTGCACAGAGAGGTGGATAGTGAAGGTTAAGAGCAAATTTTAGCGTTGCCTCTGAGGGCCCCTGTGGTCTTTTTTGGGCAGGCTACTTAAATTCTGTGTGCCTCTGTTTTCCTCTTCAGTCAATTATTTAAGTCACGACAGTGCCTGGCACCTAACAAATGCTATGCAGCCACCTACTCTCAGTATCAGGTGTCAGTGCCTGTGCCTGGAGCCCACAGGTGTTTTCTGCTGTGACTCCCACAGTCCCACGAAGGATGGGCACGCAGGGTTGCAGGGAGCCTGGGAGAGCTGTTCACCCAGCGCTACAGAGCCCACAGGTGCAGGGCCAGGTGGGGAGCCCGCCTGCAGCTCTAGAGCTAGCACCCCTCTTTTCTCTGTTGTAACAGGACCTCTGGCCAGACTGCAGCAGGTGGCCTTGGCTGAGGGCTTTCAGAATAAAGTGGGTTGTTACTTAGTAGACATTTAGACTGTGGTTCAAGATTAAGTCTAAGTGATACTTTGAAGATGTGTTTCTGATCCTTCTAAGCCACTGACTTCTGTCATTTGGAGAGCTAAAGAGGAGTTGAATAGCCTTGCTTTACCTCATAAATTGATAGGGTATTTCCATGTTGAATTAAACTAGTTGTGTCTGATGAGAATGTCAACTCTGAATCAGCGTGAGGAGGAGTGTGTGTGTGAGAGGGAGAGGGAGTGAGAGGGGGAACCTGACCTTTTATGTACCTTGGGCTCCATCTGCCTTGACGACCTCAGGGCTCTGTCACACAGGCCCGGGTTTCCCCGTAGCCGCCTCCTGGAGCTGCTCCTTCCTGGACGAGTGGTCCCTCCACCTCATCAAATCACAGGCTCTGTCTGAGAGGCCCAAGCTCTCACTTTCACCCTCTCCCAGCTCCTTCCCATCACCCCCCAGGTTCCTGGGGACAGGCACATGCCAGGGGTAGTCTGCCAGTGGTGCCTGCTTTTGCACCCCCTCTCGTTAACATGGTCTCGTGTGGGCGGTAACTCCTTGAGAGCAGTTGACTTGCTGCCTCTTCTCTGTCTCTCCAGACCAGCTGAGTTCAGACATGAGTGCACCTGGAACCCTGGGAGCGGCTGGTAGCAGTCAGGTTCCCAGACACCCCCCTCCCAGAGCAGGAGCCACAGCAGGCTTCCGAACTGCCATTCAGGAGAAGCATGGGGGCTAGGCTGTGTTGGAAAGGAGGGGTACTGGGTCTGGTCTGGAGGCTGCAAACACTCTGTTCACACTGCTTCTTTATCCTGAGCAGCTTTGGGGCAGTTTCCCCAGGTGTGACAGTGCTCCTGCATTGGGGGTGAGGTATTTAGCACACGTCACCAGGGAGCAGGAAGTGGAGTAGGAGCAGCTCTCCTTGCTCCCGCCGCCTGAGACAAACCCTCTGTGCTGTGAAGCTTGTCTTGTTGGGAAGGTTTGCCGGCAACCCTGGCCTCCCCATTCCCCTCTGTGCCCAGGTAAATTGGAACTGCATTTGCTTCTGGGAGTTTGGGAAGGTTGGTGGAGGCTGCCTGGAGAGTCTCAGTGAGTGAGTGGAAAGAAGGTATGTCTGCAGTGCAAGGGCCCTGAAGACCTGCAGTCTGTGGTGCCTTTCCACCTCCCACGGCGCAGGCTTCGTGCTCACTCCGAAAGAAGCGTCTTTGCCTGGGTAGTAAGACGGTCTGTTTGCCGTCCTTGTTAGCACCATGTTCACCACAGTGTGAACTTGGAGCCTCTTTTGTAACAGTTCTGTAGTCAGGTCTGTACTTGTGGAATTACCTGGTTTCACTGATTGATGGGGTAAACTTAGTGTGTATTTTCAAAGATAGTTGCAGTCATAGAATGTCCTTCTGTAATGTAGCGTGCTTTCTCTTAAGAAGGGACAGGAGCCTTATATAGACTGTTGAGTTTAAACCGCTATGACCGGCACTAATTTGGCTCTTCTGGAAACCAAGGCTTGTCTGTCCACGGAGCAGGGAAAGTGTGTGTTCTCTCCATTAGCTCACTGCCTGTGTCCATGGCATCTGGCAGATGGTTAAAGAGACCCTTCAGGTTGGCTTTTGTTATTGCCGTGGCTGCTTTTCGCTTTTGTTCTCGCAGAGTGGTCTTGCTTTAAACTGACACAGTCAGTCACTCATTTGATGAAATCTTCTGTGTTGACAGTGTTTTGGTGACTTCAGCCTGAGAAGGCAAAGGGAAGGGGGAAGGGGCAAGATGGCCCTTAGGGGCTTTATGTTTTGTAGTATCTTTTTAATCCTCATCTGAGGATGTATTTTTTATTATTTTAATTTTGTTGTATTTACTGCCTCATTTCTGAATGTTGTTGGTGTTACCTGGATGACAGCACCCTTCTTCCTGTAGGACGTGAAGAACAGAAGAAACCCTCGCCTTGTCCCCTACACCCTTCTTGATGACAGAACCAAGAAGTCCAACAAGGACAGCCTCCGGGAGGCCGTGCGCACGCTGCTGGGGTATGGCTACAGCCTAGAGGCGCCAGACCAGGACCACGGTACGTCAGAGCCACTGTGTGCCCCTGCTTGCAAAATCACGGGTGGTTTTCTAAAGCTAAAGAGATGAATAAAGGGGGTGGACCAGACAGGGTCCTTTAGGATGGACTCTGTACGTGGCATGCAGTCAGGTCCTTTTTCCTGAAGGACTGGCCCTGTCTCCCGGCAGAGTGGCTCAATCCCACAGTAGTCCTGCTGGGGAAGAGTCTCAGGTGCACCTTGAACTAGCTAATTCCGACCTTGCCCCTCACCCTCAGTCCACCAGTTGTTCTTCTGAAGAGCTGGTTTCAGTTGTTTGTGGGAGTAAACCGTAGTGGGAGCCCATGTTTTCTAACCCTCCGTTATGTATACTCCTTCATGTAGGTGACGTTAATTAGTGCAATAGTTGCTTTAAGGAAAACACATTAGAATAGGCACTCGATAAATATGTGTTAAATAAATGGATTTTTAAAGGTTTTATGAAGAACACATTTCCCTTTAATAATACCTTTTAAGAATATGATTTAAAATGATCAACTTGTTAATCTTTTGTTCTTGCAGTGGAAGTTGGCATTATTGGCCTTAACAAATAGACCAGATATTTCCCAGGGTTTGCTTGGGAACAACGAAGAATTGCAGCATGTGGGCTAATGGTGAACCACCCACAAATCCAAAGAACAAGGGAGAGGAATGTTCTTTTGTAGAGAAAGAGGGGCACTCAGAGGTCGTAAACAGAGACCATTGGAGGAAATGGGGAAGTTCTCAGGGTAGTGGCTTTTCATTGGCTGAGTGGTTGTCAGGTGAGGAGAAGGTTCTCCTTTTTCCTGCTGGAGTAGTTAAGTAAAAAAATATTCTCCTGTAGGTGATGGTGGTACTTCTTCCTCTTTGGGGTAGTGAATGGTAGGGCATGAGTGAGACCTTCAAGGGCCTTCCCAACTCCGGTTTAAATGAGGGTTTTGTTTATTATGTTCACAGTATTAATATTCGTATTTTGCAAAGACTGTATGTTTCATCATAGCACCATATTGGAATCTCCATCAGCCTAGCTAACACTGTTCACCCACCCTGGTGAATGTGAGACCTCACACCATCCAGTTTGCAGGCCCACCCAAGCTTCTTTCAGGGGCTTTTCTATACAAACGGCCTGCCTTGACTCATGCTGCAGACTTTCCTAAAATCTCTCAAACATTCACAAACCCCATACAAGCAGCATCTTGCCTTGGCGTGCCCAGAACCTCTTACTAAGCAGCCCCAAACCTGGCACTAGTGAAAAGCAGACTTGATTTGCAGCCAGGCTTCTCCTGGGCACCTCCAAGCCCAGGACAAGTGGCAGCCACATGCACACCATTTTGTAGCTCATGCTGGGTCATCCCATGCAGAGCACAAGCAGCACCTGAACAGGCCTGCACCTCCTGGAAGGCCCTAGAGACAGCATACCTGGTGAACAGCCTCTGACCATGCTGAAGCATCACCCAACCACCCCCATGACTGACACACTGAAGCGGCAGACTCAGCAGGTACCTGAGCCGTGCTGAAGTGAGTTCTGCTCTGTGGGACCAGCTGACATGCCACTGTGCTTGGGGCTAGTCCTCCGGCTGATTGGCCTAGGGATAAGTCCTTCCCATTGACATGCCAACAGCAGTCAAGGGTCAACTACAGAAGAAGGGTGCACACAGCCCACATGGGAGGTGCACAGGAGCACCCAGAACAGGTGACCAGAGAGGCTATGCCACTGGGTCCCACAGGATACCTAGTACATAAGACCAGTCTACCAAGACAAAAAGACATAGCACCTATGTACCTAATACATAGATACACACACAGGGAGGCTGCCAAAATGAGGAGACAGAGAAACATGTCCTAAACAAGACAACAGAACAAAACTCCAAAAAAAGATCTAAACAAAATGGAGACGAGAAACCTACTAGGTGCAGAGTTCAAAACACTGGTATAAGGATGCTCGATGAACTTAGGAGAAGAGCAGATGAACTCTGTGCGAACTTCAACATGGAGAAAGGAAACAAAAATGGAGGTAGGCCAGTCAGAAATGAAGACTACAATAACTGAAATGAAGCATGCACTGGAAAAGATCAATAGTAGGACAGATGAAGCAGAGCATCAAATAAATGATTTAAAAGATAAGATAGCAGAAAACACCCAGTCAGAAGATCAAAAAGAAAAAAACAAAAAAATGAGGATAGTTTAAGCGGCCTCTAGAACAGCTTCACGTGTACCAACATTTGCATCAGTGACAGAAAGTGTCCCTAACTTGGCCAAGGAAATAGACATATGAGCCCAGGAAATGCAGAGTGTCCCATAATTAAAATAGCAAATGTTAAAGACAGAGAGAATCTTAAAAGCAGCAAGAGAAATACTGTTAGTTACCTACAAGGGAGCTCCCACAAGACTGTCAGGTGGTTTGTCAGTACAAACTTAACAGGCCAGAGGGACTGGCATGAAATACTCAAAGTGATAAAAAGCAAGGACCTAGAACCAAGATTGCTCTACCCAGTGAGGCTATCATTTAGAATCGAAGGACAGACAGAGCTTCCCAGACATAAACCTAACACAGTTCATCACCACCAGACCAGTATTGTAAGAAACGTTACTTTTTTTAAGAAGAAGAAGAAAAATAAAAATTATGAATAAAATGGCAATATATAATATATAAATAATACTTTAAATGTAAATGAATTAAATGATTCTATCAAAAGACATAGGGTGGCCCTGGCTGGTGTGGCTCAGTGGTTGAGTGCTGGTCTGCGAACCAAAGGGTCACCAGTTTGATTCCCAGTCAGGGCACATTCCCAGGTTGTGGGCCAGGTCCCCAGAAGGGGTTGGGTGAGAGGCAACCACGCATTGATGTTTCTCTCCCTCCGTTTCTCTCTCCCTTCCGCTCTAAAAATAAATAAATAAAATCTAAAGAAAAAACAAAAACAAAGACACAGGGTAGCTGAATGAAGAAAACAAGATTTTTACATATGCTGTCTAAAAGAGACTTACTTCAGGTTGAAATATACACATAGACGGAAAGTAAAGTGACAGAAAAAGGTATTTCATGCAAATGGAAATGAAGAAAAGCTTGGGTTGGGAAATTGTGATTTTTCACAAGGATATTGAAAATGGAAATTAAAGGATAGATGTGAGAGATTGTATCAAATAAAATAAGTCTGGTGATCACTAGGATAAGATTAAAAACATTACTTTATAATTGACTACTGCTTTTGATGACATTAAAGAAGAGCATAACAATTTTTCTGCAATTGAATCTAATCCTATGTTGTTAATCCAGGTTATAATTTATTTTCTCCTAGAAAAATGCTACATATTCCAGACTGAATATGAGCTCAGTATTTGAGTTGTACTTTTCTTGAAGTCTTGTTCTGAATATTACTTTAAACATTTGAAAATTAATTTTTATTCATAAGGTTTTATCAAAGTTGGAATTAATTAGAAATAATACAAGTAGGTGAAAAGAATGATCGGTTTATATCAATAATTTTACTTATCTAAATACACCTAAAATATTTTAGATATGTATGAAATTTTAAAGAGACTAGCCTCCCTTCCTTCATAGCTTACTATAAAATAATATAATACATAATTAGATCTCGCCTGCCCTCTAGTGGCCAGCGTCTTTTAAATGTGGGGTTTGCAGCCCAGTGGTAGATATATTGGCCCTACTTGATCCGTTGTTTGTGATTCCTCTCTGTGCAGTGCCTAGGGGACCTGGGAACACAGTATTACTCATACCTGAGCCTTAATCTTGAGGTAGTTTGCTAAAGGCATAGTTCCTGAATTTCTTCTCCTGTTTTCAGCAGCAGCCTTGATAAAGCGCATTAGGAATATATCAGCTGACTTCATTTTTTAGTGTCAGTTTTGATTATATTCATCATAACAATATAAAAATCACGTACATAAAACACATGACCTAGAACTGCCTACCAAACATATATGAATGTAGAGTGTTTAACATCCAGCAAAGCCTAAGAAGTGCACGTTTGGGGGACAGGGGTGCCGCCATCAGCTGCGTGCCTAGGCGCCTGCGGCCGGGCTGGGGACAGGTTTCGTTCCTCCCTCAGCCAGCACCTCATGTGTCCCCCACCCTGCCCCCACTCAGTGCTACAGGGGACACAAAGAAATTTGTCACAGATTGTCTGGATCTGTTCTTAGAACTTCTGTGGATCCAGATTTTCACTGATTATTACTATTTTGCCAAGAAACAGAATGCTAAACTGTTGCTTCTGAAACCATGTCTGTAACCTCCCCCAAACAAATGAGAGAAATACAGAGTGTGAGCCACGAGACACACTGACGTGCAGGGAGGCGTAAGGAGGTCTGTGGAGACCCGTCCGTTCCAAACCCTCAGGCCTAAGACACCCAGCACTGTTGCCTCGTATCGCCATGCACTTCCAGGGAACCCCTCATTCCCATTTCCCATGGTAGAGGAGAGCAGTAGTGCTAACTCCTAATGCCAAGAGAAATGTGCAACGGGCTCTTCAGGGCCTTGTTCTGTTCTTAGACCAAATGTGCCTTCCGGCGTGTTAGGTGTCAGCCGGCATGGAAGCCTGCCTGCCTCCCCTGAGCACTGAGCCTCACGGGCCTGTTGGTGGAGATGATGCCCCGGGAACCTGAACAGGGAAAATACATCTGTGCGTTTTTCAGTACTTTACGATCCTAAAACCCTGAGTGTCCACACTTAGAAAAGGGGGTGTTTTTTCTATTAGCTCATATTAAAATATAGTGTATAATTTTACTTGCAAATGTTGATATAATTAACTATACAAAAGCATTCTTCTTCCCTGAAAAGGAGTTCCCAGGTATCTGGGCAGTAGGTGGCATTTTGAGTTTGAGGCTGTCACTGCTACTGAGTGGGAGCAGCTTGGAGTACACTGGGGAGTCAGGTGTGTGCATGTGCACACATGTGTGTTACGGGGAGAAGGTGGAAAAATGACGTGTCGCTTGTCCAGAAACTTAGCACAGGTGTTGAAAAGTTTATCAGCAGATACAGTTCTGCTGTACCCTGTATAATCACCACAGACGTCATCAAAAAGCAGTAATTGATTGTTTCATTATATTATCTCCTCATATGTGCTAGAACCTTAGTCCATTTTCTTTACTTTACTCTAATCTTAAATTGTTAAAGATGGTCTAGCTGTGCATTTACTGGAGACCTTTAGAACTTACCCAGGTTTTGTATAGTTGATTAGATCACATGCAATTAGTGGTTAAGCTGTAATTGAACTTTTATTGTTTATAAGGTCTTTCCCAGCTTTTGAAAGGCGAATAGGTGAGAGTAACATTTACCAGCACCTTCTGTCTCTGTGCCAGCTACAGAGGCAGAGGGCGAAGAACACAGGCTGTGGCCCGAGGTAGCTCCCGAGCGCTGCCATTTGTTAGTTCTGTGACTTTGGTTAAATCGCCTCAGTTTCCTTCTCTGTATCTAACCCAGACCCTAGTTGAGCTGACTGCATCCTTGGGGATGTCAGTTCAGTGGACCCTGTCCCCATGCCCTGTGATTTCCTGGGGGTGTCCGTTCTTATGGTCACCCTGGCTTCAGGTTCCTTGGTCTGAGGTTTCTCACTCCTGGCTCTCAATCCATATATGTCCTCTCTCAGTCCACATGCACCAGTCCATGTGCATCCACAATCAATTCACATGCATTTACTTTCAACCCACGTGCCCACTCTCAGTCCACGTGCACCCACTCAGTCCACGTGCATCCACTCTCAGTCCACATGCATCCACAATAAATACACCTGTGCTCAGTCTCAATCCAGTGTCCACTCTCAATCTATGTGTGTCACAGACGGATTTTTTCCCTTTGCACCAAACACACTGATTCTGATGTTAGATGTGGCCCTTCTACTTCTTCCCCAAATTCCTGAAACACGTTTGTGTGTGCAGCACATCATAGTAAAGATGTGGGGGGTGGGAGTTTGTGGGAGGTTACCCTGCTCTGCTGTTTGTAGCTTTCTCCCTCCCCCTCGTTGCCTGGCTGTGTCTTCCCTCTTCTCTCCTGCCCACACGTGTTGGTTCATCTCTTATGTGGAGTGGTTTCAGGCTGTCCTGCTGTCCGTCCAAGCTTCACAGGCATCTTACCTTCTACCACCCAACTGTTCAGTGGCTGGTAGGTCTTTCATGCAGAAAGATAGTTCCCTGCTGAAAGGGCGGCCTCGCTACCGGCTCAGCCGCCCGCGGAAGTCCTCTGCTCTGTGCACTGCAGCAGCGCTGGCCCCGGCAGTGGCGGGCCGTCCAGGTCAGCCTCTCTGCACAGGGTCAGGCACGATGGGAAGAAAAGTGTTGGTAGCCATGGCCGCAGGTATGAGTCCCAAATGCGGGTGCAGCCGCCCTCCCTGCTCCTGTGATGATGAGCAGAGCCCCCTTCCCCGCAGCAGCCCGGGCTGAAGTGTGCAGCGGCACCGGGGAGCGGTTCCGGATCTTCCGCGCGGAGAAAACCTACGCTGTGAAGGCCGGGAGGTGGTACTTCGAGTTCGAGGCGGTCACGGCGGGAGACATGCGGGTCGGCTGGAGCAGGCCGGGCTGCCAGCCTGATCAGGAGCTGGGCGCAGACGAGCACGCCTTCGCTTTTGATGGCTTCAAGGTGAGCAGCCAGCGGCGGCCCCCTCCCTCCAAGCCCAGGCTTCCCCGGGGTTCCCCTGCTAGGACAGCGACATCAGCGCTTTCTGGAGCAGGAATTTGGAAACAGTTTCTAGGGAAGTTTTTGCCCTTGTAGCTTCAAAACATTTTTCTCCATCCCACAAATACAGTGAAGCCATTAACAAAGAGACGAATTACCCATGTCTATCAAAAGTATTACAAATACATATGCTATTTAAAGCATATATGTAAGTGTGGAAGTGTGTCCTCACAGCAGTGAGTCCTGATAGGTAGACACATTTAATAACTGTAAGAATACCTAAGGCAGTGTGGTTTACAATCACAAAAAGTTTTTATTTTCAACATTGTTAGTAATTTTCATTAAGCTATGGGGGAGCTGGTCAGGTGCTTATTCTATCATTTATTTATGTATCATATAAATGTTTAAATATTCTTATCTGTTTAAGTTATTTAAACATTGAAAATGTATATATATGAACATAGCCACAATAGAATAATAATAGTCATTTTTGGTTGATAAAATTATAGATACTTTATTCTTTTACTTGTATTCTCTGATTTTTCTTCAGTGGATTGTATTCCCCTTCATATGAGGGGGAAAGTCTAATAGAACAAAGGAAGTTAGAATAAATAATCAATCATGTAGCGCAGGGGCGTCCAACCTGTGGTCTGTGGACCACATGCGGCCCAGGATGGCTATGACTGTGGCCCAAGACAAAATCGTAAATGTACTTAAAATCTTTTTTGTTAACCAGTTTTCATTAGTTTTGTGTATTTAATGTGTGGCCCAGGACAACTCTTCTTCCAGTGTTGCCCAGGGATGCCAAAAGGTTGGATGCCCCTTCCCCCCAACGCCCCCCACAGAGATTTGACTTTGGGTGTTCAGGCTTGCATCCTGCAGGAAAGCATTTCCAGGCTGGAAATGAGTGTTGAGTCTTCTAAAGCACCTACCCACTTTGTTCTGAAATGTCGTGTTTCCCGAGTCCTGTTCCTTGTTTCAGGTGGGAAATTTTAACACCTTTCGATGCCTACTTTAGTTAAATAAGTTTTCTAAACGCTACGTGTCTGATACTTGAGGAATCACATTGTTTTGCATTGGTGACTATATTGTATTGTGTATTAGCTCACAATGAAGTTTATGCTTAGGGGAAAGTTAAAAGACTTTACTGGAAAATTAATTAATATAGCTAATTTTGTACCTATAGATCAGCTGAATACATTATATTTATCAAACTACATGTTAAGTATACTTATAATATGAGAGTTCACCTGTGTTTATCAAACAATATTGATATGTATATTCGGTCTTTAGCTTTTTATTTCAGCAAACATATTAAGAACATTTTTAGGTTTGATTTGAGCCTTTTGTTTTATCATACAGGCTGGGGAAAAAGTAGGTTTACAGTTGGAAAATAATACAATAATGAATGATAATAACACGAATAAACTGTTTTGCATGCTCACAACTGTAAACCCACTTTTGCCTCACCCTGTATATTGAAATGCTTCTAGATTTCTATTTTGTTAGTATCAGTGCCACTGATTACAAGGAATGCAATTTTATTTTGAAACGGATAAAAATATGGATGTCATTGATAAATTCTCTGCTGGATTCTCCTCTCATAATTCTTTGTATTTTGGAGAGTAGAGAAAAACCAACCATGTCCTGGGAAGCGTTCATTGTGGGGAGATAAATTTTTAAAGTCATAGAGTTTTTCTTTTAATAGAAAGTATGTGGAGTAAATTTTTAAATGATGGACTCTCAGAATGAGGAATGAGCTTTTGGGTTTTTCCTGAGTCAATGCGTACAGTGCTGCCATTGGGGACTTAGAATTCCCAGACATCCGGTCTCTAGGGCCCGGCAGTGGACAGGTGCTGGCGGGCTCCCTCCTATCACCCTGGGTAACAGGAGGAGGGGCTGCTGGGAGTCCTGCGGGTGGTGGGCGGGGTCTGTTCTCCTGGCTTTCCGGGTGACCAGTGACTCTTCTGTCCCAGGCCCAGCGGTGGCACCAGGGCAATGAGCACTATGGGCGTTCCTGGCAAGCTGGCGACGTCGTGGGTTGTATGGTCGACATGACGGAGCACACCATGATGTTCACACTGAACGGCGAGATCCTGCTCGACGATTCAGGCTCGGAACTGGCCTTCAAGGACTTTGACGTGGGTGACGGTAAGTGTGGTAGGGTTGGGCACGGCACAGGGAAGCGCTTTGTTCTGATGCCACGTGAACTCTATTTACGTTGGAGGGGAGGGCAGAGGGGCTGCCGCAGAGAAGCCCACGGTGCCCACGTGGCCTATTTGATCAGACACTCTTGCAGTCACTCCAGCGGAAGCAGTATCTACACTGCTTAGCTGGGTTTCGGTGAGGCAGAGGCGGCTTTTCTGGATGGGAATAAGAAAGTATATGGCAGGCAAAAGCATTTTCCACAAGTGTTAAATTTTTACTTTGAAATTCCCTCTGAGCTACGTATAGATTCTTTCTGTTCCTTCATTTCATAAGAAGGTAAGGAGAACCTCCTTAATCAGGCCCTATGCATGATGCTGAGATGACAAAAGTGAAGAAATCATTGTACTGTCTTTTTTTAAATTTATTATTTTAAAATTATTTTATTGTTCAATTACAGTTGTCTGCATTTTCCCCCACCACTCCCCCCCACCCTAGACAAACCCACCTCCTCTCCCTTGC
>PVJI01013148.1:0-48791 GCA_004026765.1 Micronycteris hirsuta | reverse complement strand
AAGGGTATTCAGGAACTGCTATAAAGGACACATGGACAAAACCAAAGGGGAGGGTGGAAGCAAGGGAGGGAGTAGGTTTGCCTGGGGTGGGGTGGGGGGAGAGTAAATGCAGACAACTGTAATTGAACAACAATAAAATAATTTTTTTTTAAAAAATGTCTCCAGACATAGACATATGTCCCCAGAACACAAAATTGCCCCCAGATGACAACCACTGGTCTAATACATAATGATAAAATGTGGTAACTGTTGCAAAGGACAGGGACTTTGTGAGCATGTGTGGAAGTGGATATGGTTCAGCCTGTGGTGTCAGGGAAGGCCTTCTTATGGAAGTGATATTATAGCTGAGATCTTAAGGTAAGCAGGAGGTACCCAAACAAGTGGGCAGAGGGATGCAGAGGAGAGCATCCATGGATGAGACACTATGGCTGGAATACTGGAGACCATTTTGGCTCCATTTAGAGAGACTTGGCAGGCCAGAATCCCAACTTGTCACCCTGGTATTCCTTCAAAAAAAAATCTGAAGAATTATGACTTCTTTACCAGGAATAGGGCTTAAAATATTGAAAGGATCAGTGAATGAGATTTACGGTCAAAAAGACCTGTTTTTTAATCCTGACTCTTCCACTTAGTAATTAGATAACTGTAGGCAAGTTATTGAACCTCTCCAAGTCTCAGTTTCCTCATCCATAAAATGGACAAAATTGCAACCTCCCAGGGTTTCTCTGAAGATTAATTCTGTGAAGCCCCTTGTGCAGTGCCCTATGTGCTGTGTGCTGCACAAATTCTGGTTGCCGCTGGTGGCTCTTACTTTTTCAGCATTCATTGCATGCCATGCATCATGTTAAGAACTGAATACATATTATTTCATTTAATCCTTGTAAGTCTTTTAATCTTATCCATTGTCTTAATCTCATTTTTCACATGAAGAAACTGGGACTTGGAGAGTTTCAGTGACCTAATCAACATCACAGAGCTAGGACACAGTGGAACCCAGGTTTTAATCAGAGAAGTTCTAGGAAAGACCACATTCCCTTGACACTGCCTTTTGGCTGTGAATCTGTTGTCTCATATATTGCTGTTCTATTGTTAAGTAACCAATTACCAGAAATTTAGCAGCTTCAAAAAACACAAACTTATTCTGTCACAATTTCTGTATGGGAGATGTCCAGGCACAGCTAGATTCTCTGTTCGGGGTCTCACTGGGTTGAAACCAAGATGGCAGGCAGGACTGCAGTTCATGTTTGGGACTGTGGTTCTTCTTTAAAGCACACTGATTGTCAGCAGAATTCACTTCCTTGCAGTTGTAAGACCGAGGTCCCCATTTTCTGCTACCTGTCAGTTAAAAAATCATTCGCAGCTCCTACAAGTCACCAACAATTCCCTGCCATGTGGCCTCTGTGGACATTTAAGGAACACTGGCATTTTCTTTCTTCCAGTTCAGCAGAAACACAGTTCTATGGCTTCCATTTCTGCCAGTTGCTGTTTCTAAAGTACTTGTGAGACTAGGTCAGGTCCACCTGGATCAACACCCTATCTTAAGGTCAACCGATCTTGGACCTTAATTGCATATACAAAATTTCACGCTGTGCCTAGAATAGGGATTGATTGAATAGGTGGAAGAAAGTGTATACAGTAGCCACCCTTTATTCAGGGTTTCAGTTACCCATGGTCAACCACAGTCCAAAAATATTAAGTTAAAAATTACAGAAATAACCCTGTCTGGGTGGTTCAGTTGGTTGGAACGTCATCCTATACACTAAAAAGTTGGAGGTTCGATCCCCAGCATGGCACATATGGGAGGCAACCAATCGATGTTTCTCTCTCACATTGGTATTTCTTGCTCTCTCTCTCTCTCTAAAATCAATAAAAAATATACTGCTGGGTAAAGTTTTTAAAAAAATACAGAAATAGATCATCTTACGTTTTAAATTGTGTGCCATTCTAAGTAGTATGATGAAATCTTGTTCTATCCTGCTCTGCCCCACCCAGAACATGAATCATCCCTTTGTCCAACATATCCACAGTGTACATCCTACCAGCCCATTACTCACTTAGGACCCTTCTCAGGTATCAGATGGGTTATCAGAGAGAGAGAGAAAGAAAGAGAAAGGCCACATTCACATAACTTTTATTATAATATTTTGCTATCATTGTTAACATTTATTTGTTATTTTTTGTTAATCTCTTACTGTGCCTCCTAATTTATAAATTAGATTTTATAATAGCATGTATGTATAGGAAAAAAAACATAGTGTCTATAGGATTCAGCACTATTCAAGTTTTCAGATATCCACTTGGAACATCTGCCCATGGATAAGAGGGGACTGCTGTACACACCAGGGGGATCTTAGGGACCATCTCAGAGTTCCGCCTACCACACCTTATTTCTGTTTTTAAACAGTGACTGCTGAGGCTATCAAAGAGAGTCCATGCTGAGTTTCTAGGACTAACACAGCTCTTTGAAATGACAGCTCCCTTGACAAGCCTTCTTTCCCATGGAACTCAGAATGCCCATGTAGGCATAAGAGAGTTTACTGGAGCTTACCTGGTGCTGGGGCTTGTGCTGTACCCTGGTTGTTACCTCCATCAGCACTGTGAGCTTCCCTCTGCTTCCTTCCTTCTTGTTCTCTGTTCATAGAGCCAGGTAATACCCACTGTGAAGAAGGAACATCGGTTCTCTTGGAGAAGAAATCAGGATATCATTGCCAAATATGAGTAGGACTGATTCCAGTTCAGCTGGCCAGTGCCATTGTGTGGAATTCAACACTCTTCTCTGACTTCTCCACCATGACCTGCACTACCCCACCTATTTCCCTTCCTAATGTGCTCTCTGGGTCCCTGAAAATTCCTGTGTTCTTATGAGCATGCCAAGAAAATTGCACTCAAACCATCTGGACAAGGAATCCCTGCTTGAAAATTATCTTGGTACCTGGACTTCCCAAACGAAAAGGATTTTGGTTTGAGTCATTCACAGAGACACACCCTATAACAGCCTTATTTTCCTAAGGAAGGGAAATGATACCTTTATAGGAAGGCAGCATCCAGACTAGAAACTTTCTCCTTGACACAGATTTCTTCACATCTGATCTCTGAAAAAAATTCCACTAAGTTTTCAATTGTAACAAATGAAGAATGTAAAGGACAGGATGGGAGAATTAACTGTACCAAGAATGATTATTAGTTTAAAAGTTCACAGATAAAAGTTCTTCAAAAATAATTAGTCAAATGAAGTAACATCTTTGTTCCAACCAGACGACTTGGCATCTGTTTATTTGGTTCTTGATAATTTGAAGTGTATAAAGAAACCATACACTAGAAGTATCAGTTAGTTGGATATCTTGGTAGAAAATGGAAGTCCATACAATTTTTAAATGAGTTTATTTTCTGTGATTATGTTTAATGAGATTAAAGATCAAAGAAATATTAGCTGTGTTCTTGAATAGAAAATATGACAATCAATACATTCTCCTCTGATGAGACCTAGCCTTGGAGGTCAAAAGACCTAAGATCTTAACTAAATCCAAACTCATCAAAGCCAATTCTCCCAAGTTCCCATTGAGGAAAAGGAGAAAGGTCTGTGAAAGCCAAAGAGGACAACTGGGGTATGATTATCCCAACTCTCACCAGTCATTGGTTGAGGGCAGCTCTCCAGGAGCATTAAGTCTCTAGGATACCCATCTGCCTGCCACACTGGACAAAGGGGACTAGGGCCTCCAGAGAAAGCATTCAGGCAAAGACATGTAGGCTCTGGCCTGTGAAGGTCATGACAGTGTGTACTGAGGTAGAAAGGACACACTGATGTGAGTATCTAACATGCTGTGAGATTTCATTAGATACTCCATTTCTCCTGGGAACAGTTATAACCAGTTTTGTTCAGATGTCTTCTTAGGACTTGTGAAAAAAAAAAATGGCAAATATCAAAAAAATAAAAACATGTAACTTGACAAACAAAGGAAGTCCAGAATGTAAGTTCTGACATTAAATAACAGGAAGAAGGTCAATGTCCTGAATGTTTAGTCCCCACTGGTATCACCTTGTCTCTTACTTCGGTCAGCCCTCTGTGCTCTCTGTGACCCTCCCCCCCCCCACTTATTGGCCTTCTTTCAAGGGACTTGAACCACCATGCTCCCTGCCACTGTCCTCCCTGCCCAGATCCCTCCATCCAAACCACCCACCCAGACTTGGTAAGTCACCCAGATGACATGAACCTGGCCTTCAATTAGGTCTACCTGTTGGTAAGCTCCACGAGGGCAAGGACCGCCTCTGACTATTTTCCTTTCCCTATCCCCAGGGTCTGGCACTAATCCACAGATTAGTGAATATAGGGTGATTAAATGGATGTTAAGAAAATAAATTCCAAGAGTGGCCATACAAAGGAAATCAGTTGTAGATATTTGAGACAGCTCAGATATATATCCTTGTTCATGTTTTTCATTCTCTGTAATCCATTCACATATACAAAATTCAAAGGTAATAAAATGATTTACCTTGTGATTTAAAATATACCCTCATACTTGCCTCTCCTTTAAAGTAATTGTTTCTAGAGTCATTGCCTTTTTAGAAATCCATTTCCAAGTTCTTTCTCCTGAGATACTATATGCATAGTAACAAATACTTACATGCATTCACTCTTTTTTCTACAATTAGCAGCATACCATGAATACTGTTACTGTGTTCATATAACAAAACTGGAGATAAGACCATATCAGGACATAAGAGTCTTCCTCATTTTTCCCCAGACACTTTATGAGCATTTTAAAATAAAGCAAAGTTTAAGTAGTTTTAATGTGAATACCTGTGAACACTCACCAGCTAGCTTTCACTATTAACATTTTACTGTGCTGGCTTTATTAAAAGACATCCACCCATCTGCCATCCTTCGATCCATCCATCAAAACTTATTATTTTTTTATGCATTTCAAGGTAAATTGAAGATATCAGTACACTTTCACCTGAATACTTCAATAAGTGCATCATTAGCTAGAATTCAATATTTATTTACAGTTTTTCTTTTTATGTAAAATATATATATATAAAATAAAATACACACATCTTAAGTACATATTCTGAGTTTCAATAAATGTACAACTCATTGGTAAACATTCACTGAATTTTAACAAATGAATGTATTTGTGTAACCCAAACTTTAATCAAGATACAGAATATGAACATCTCCCCAGAAAGTTTCCTCATACCCTTCCTAGGAGACAACTATTGATCTTTTTCTACCATAAACTAGCTTTGCTCTTTCTAAAAGTCCCATAAACGGAACCATACAGGATATACTCTTGTTTTTTAGATTCACTCATTTTGGTGCAAGTACACTGCAGTAGTTTTCCCCTTTTTGTTGCTGACGATTCCCACAGTGTGGAATACAACCCACAGTATTCTGAGTTTCTTTATCCTCTGATTCTTCTTAATAACTACATATTATGCTATTATTGGTGAACATGTAGACTGTTTCTACATACTGCTATCGCAAAGAGATTCACCCCTCTTTGTGGCATTTCACATGGATCACAAATATGTGAAGGTTGTCCATAAAGTATCCAGCCATGTACTACAAAAAATAGAGACATTTATTGAAGAAGATACAAGATACAAGAAACATTGTACACAGGACAATGATGCCTCAGTCTCCTTTAAAGTAGGCACCTTGGGACCTCACACAGTTCTCCCAATTGCCATCAGCTGCCCCATCATATTTTCCCAAACCGCATTGAGGGTCTGAAATCTCTTCCTTTTCAAAGGTGATTTTAGTTTGGGGAAAAGCCAGAAGTCACAGGGTGCCAAATTTGGGCTGTAGAGCTGAGTCATTGAGGTGATTTGATGTTTCACCAAAAACTATGCGAGATACATGATGCATGAGTGGGCATGTTGTTGTGATGAAGCTGCCAATCACCAGTTGCCCATAGCTGCAGACTTCTAAATCATCCAGATAGTTTCCATGGAGGAATGTCAAGTTTAATGCAAACTTTGATGCAGATCTCTTGTCTTACTCACTCAGTCATTTTGAATGTGATGGCCACATAGTATACATGCACACTCAACTGTGTCTACCACCCCCATTGATTAGTACAGTGAAGTCATCATTGTTCATGCATGCACATTCCAGTCCACTCTCCTTGGCTGCCAGGTTACACTAATGCCGCGCAAACCGTTCTTGTTATATTTAAAATGGCTGGACTTTTTCCAGACAGACTTTGTACAGTCTGAACTCCTTGAAGTGAAATCACTGAGTCAAAGCCCTTGCTTTTTGATCCTCAAATCTGACAACAAAACTTGGTATGTCACCCATTCAAGACTGAGACTCTCATCAGCTATGTTTAAATGGTGGGTGACTTCAAGGACTCCTATGAACATGAAAATTGTGAATTACCAGACAGGTCATTTCCCACTCTGCAAGGAAGCTCACTGAGGTCAAATGTGTGCTTCTCACCTCCAAGGCCTATATTGCACAGCTGAAAGCCAAAAGATGGCTCTCAGAGAATAAGTTTCTACCATATTTGTAGGTATCAAACTCCTCTTGAGTGGATATCATATTGTGCACATTCCTGCAGTTTCCCACTAAACTTTTTGTTTTTGACAGGTTTTATCCCTGCAACTTTATGCAGACTGGCTGCTGGTCTTGCTCTTAGTTCTAATCCTTTTTTCAGGAACTCACATCCTAGGAAGGTTCTGGGTTTCATTAGATAAGCTGACCCTCCACCCTTTTTTCACACCCATTATCCCAAGCCCTGGAACATGGTGAAGTGTTTTCCTTACTTTCCCCCTTTTCTCTTTTATTTCCCACTGATAAATGGCAAAAGCAGCTGTGGGGTTTGCTTTGAAGGTTCTGACGAAGGGCATGATGAATCGGTGATGGATTAGAGCAAATGAATCACATCACGCAGAAAGGGACGAAGGAGAGCGCGAAGCTGCTCCCAGCTTTGCATTTTTCAAACTCGCCTTAAAAGCCAGCATTTCTTTTCATCTGGTTCCAGTTTCTGTGGTGACTCTGCATATGTTTAAAAGAAAGAGAGTGAGAGAAGTCTTGTAGATATAAACAGGGAATTCCATTCTTCAGCCTGATTCTAAGGATGCATTGTCATTCAAGGGGAGTTGAAATAGTTAAGAAACCACTTCAAGGACCCTGAGAAACAACTGGGCAGCTCCAGGAAGAGGAACAGTTGGCAAACCAAGTGACAGAATTCAGAACTGTAGATCTTTAACATGAGGATTGACTAGCAAAATACAGCTGTTGCTGCTGGTAGCCATATCCTTGTTTGGAAGGAAAGTGTATTCTTGAGCTGATTATCATAAACTGCATGGTTGCCATGAAAGGATAAGCATTAGCAGGTTGGAGCCTTGTCCTGTTTTGAACCCAAGAAAAATAAGAGCAGTTATTTCATTGCCTATAGTGTTTTCTGGTCTTAAAGGGACAAAGAAAATGAGCTGCAGTTAGGATTGAGACAGAGAAATTCCAAGTCCTCCTTTGAAATTCAAGAGATACTTAAGGAAGAAGAAAGGCTTAGTGGATGGATGGTTCCTTTGTATTTGAACAAGAGGGGCCCTCTTCCTCCCTAGATGGAAGGTCATTCAAAGGAAGCCATTAAAGGACATCCCTTTTTGCACAGCTGAGATTCTGGGGATACATGCAAAATGAAGTGTAGAATTAATGCGATTATTCCAACAAGCAGGGCAAGAATAGAAAGGAGAGGAAAATCTAGGGTTAGCTATTTGTCTAATTGCTAGGATCTGACAATTCACCCCAACTTTCTTAGATGTAGTCATCATGAAAATAGTTACATATTACTTTCTAATTTCAAATTTCAAGAAAAGTAGAGGAAATATTAAGAAGTACAAAAGACTGTTGAATAATAGAAAGAGGGATTTAGGTTTGATTTATCAAAACATTTTTGGCCAAACAAGTTCTAAGATGATCAGTATAGCTTCTAAGAGTACATACCTAAAAGCAATGCCCTGGGCATTCCTGAATACCAAGAATCTCAGTGACAGTGTGATTGAGCACTTGCTATCTGATGAGCACTTCCCTAAATCCTTTCCATGGATTATCTGGTTTAATCTTTACCTCATCCCTGTGAAAATTGTGGCATTTCTTTCTCTTGGAGAGCTTTAAGAATAAAGTGGATCATTTTTTAGAACAGCTCTGGTTACCCTGCTCAAGGTGGATCTAAGAACATTAAGCAACAGTTAGAGGACCTGTGAGCCTCTGTCTCTGTGCTGCACGCTTGCATTGACTTCCCTGAAAACGTGGCTCAGTGGGAGTTTGGAGGGATTCCACGTCACTCGTTGCTCAAGTCCTCAGTGCATTTCCACACCCTCTGTTGCCAAGTACTGCACTGATTCCTGGACATGATGAGCTGAAGAATAACAAAAGCAGAGAAGGGGAAAAACAATGGAGTTTGTTTGTATCATTTTGACTGTGCAAATTTTATAAATCTATTTACAAGGCTGGCATGGTTCCTCATTTATCTGGGAAAGTCATATTAAATATAAATGAAGGTTAAATGATTAATCGATTGCCTCTCATCATTATGATTTTAGAATTTAACAAGTGTCTGGACACTAATAAAACTAACTCAAAGTTTTAAAACATCCATGTGGTTTGTTTATAACATGTGTCCACCTACATCTTCTTTCTGACTGCAGTAAACATGTTATGATTAAATATTTTCATTCAACAAGTATTTATTGAGGAACTGCTATGTACCAGGTTAGCTAGCTGCTAGATTATGCACAAGCATTAATAAATAATGTATACATTGCCCCTTCTGTGCTTATGGTGCAGTGGGCAGCTGGCTTTCTGTGTATATGACCATTGAAATAAAAATACAGTTGCCAACTATAATAGGTACTCTAGAGGAAAGGATTTGAGACAGAGAGAGAGCACACAGGATCTAATCAGCGTAGGGTGCCCAGAAAGTTCTCTCTGAGAAAGTGTGTGAAGTATGGGTATGAAGTAAGAGTTAGCTAAGTCTAAATTAATGGCAAAGACATTCCAGGAAAAGGGACTAGCATTGGCTAAGGCTCTGAGGCTAGAATGTTAGAGGAGTTCCAAGGACTGGAAGAAGGCTGGTGCGAGTGCTACAGGCAGGATGGAGGAGTGGGGAGTGAGGTATAGTCAACAGGATCAGGCACCCAAGTACTAGGGAGGGACTCGGTCCAGCAGGGCCTAGTCAATATTTAAAGCTTCATGAGGACAATGAACAAAATGCTATTTGATAGTTTTAAGAAAGGAAGTGAAATGACAAGACCTCCATTTTAAAGAGATCACTCAGTTTGGGGATTGGAGACTTGAGGAGTGCAAGTCTGGACTTGGAGAGACCAGCTAGGAGCCTGCTGCAATAGCACAGGTGGAAGTTGAGGGTGGCTTGAATTAGGGGGGTTGGTTAGAGACCTATGATTAGTTTGAGAGATTTGAGAAATGAATATTATGTCACTGTCCTTGTATCCTGAACAGAGGCCACAGGCACAACTATAGAGCAAAAGTAACTAATAACTACTGAGTTACCCATTTAATTACCTGAATAAAGTAACTCACACTTACATAGTGTTTTTTTAGAGGGGAAGGTTTCCTAAATTATACTGGTTAGCTGTCCTCATCATTATTTTCTCTGCAATGCTGTTGATTGGCAGATACCATTCGTCTTGATGTTGACTCTAGCAGTAAGAAGTCATAAACTGACTCAAAGATTAGCACATTGCTCCTTCGATTGAATTATTGAAAAAAAAACTATAAGTGCCCCACGTAGGAGGGGAGAGACACTGTGGAGTCTACTCACCATGGAGTAGAAAGTACTTACTAGAATTCACCATAAGTTTTTTATCCCTTGAAGTAGCCCTAGTAGGACATAATCTTGATCTTTCTCAAGTGTGATCCTTCCCTTTGTCAATCAGAGGTCACTCCTTTATTACTGACTCATGAAGTCTGTCTTCTGAACATCATGGCTCATGATGCATTTGGGCCTCGTGCACAGTAAATTTTGTTGCATAGTCTAAATTGATTCTTTGGTGTCCATATCTGATTACATATGTTGAACTGAGATCTTGAAAACTTTACTCATCTTCTATATAATGTTGAACAACAAACTCTGCTTTATGTAATGTTTGTCCCTGCTCAAACCACAGCCCTTAGCTGAGTACAATCTACAAGTTGTTCTTTCAGTTGAGCTGGCAACTCATTTTGGAGGTTAAGGTTGCTTATTCTGTTTCTAATAACATGTGCCTGGGATAAAGCAATAACTGGGGTGCCTATATTTATGAATGACCCATTATGACACCCACCATAGTCATAGCAACACTGTGGTAACTACCCAGTACAAGAATCAGAAGAAGTTTCTTCATTTTAATGTATGATATTGCTTAGGACTTGTTAGAAGTTTAATTTTTTAAAATAGCTTTATGTTTTCTTATCATTAATAGCATTTTTATTCAACATGAAAACATAAACACTTAATGGATTTCAGTGATGTCTCTCTAAAGTTACCCTAGTTCTGTCTATGCACACATTAAAATAGATAATAATGAAGACAATTTTCTGTATAAAATGCCAAGAGCTGAGATAAAAATCTGAATCAAATCCAAAGTCCCTTTACCTCACTATATTTTCATTTGACTGGTGATCTCTCTTTTTTCGATTTCTTTCTTCTTTATTGTGATAAAGTTTACATAACATAACGTTTGGCCATTTTCAAGTGTACACTTCAATGTACAGTGGCACTGAGTCTATTCACAATGTATGCACCATCACCACCTATATTTCCAGAACTTTCTAATCATCCCATTCAGAAATTCTGTACCTATTTAACAATAATTTCCCATTATCCTCTTCCTGTACCAAAAGTCCTGATAACCTCTGTTTTTCTTTCTGTTTCTCTGAATTGGCCTATAGGTGCCTTGTATAAGTGGGATCATAAAATATTTCCCTTTTGTGCCAAGATTATTTAATTTAGCATGTTTTCAAAGCTTATTAACATTTATCATGTGTCAGAATTTCCTTTTTCTTTTTGTGGCTGAATAATATTTCATTGTATAGGTATACCACACTTAGTTTATCTATTGATCTGTTGGTGGACATTTAGGTTGCTTCTACCTATTAGCTGTTGTGAATAGAGCTGTTGTGAATGTGTTTGTCTCTGCTTTCAATTCTTTTGGACGTATACCTAAGAGTGAAATTGCTGGACCATATTGCAAGTCTCTGTTTAACTTACTGAGGAATTGCCAAAATGTCCTCTGCAGTGGTTGTACCATTTTACATTCCCACAAGCAATGCATCAAGATTTAGTTTCTCCACATCCTCACCAACACTTATTATTGCCATTCTGAGGGGTATGCTCATTCCTTTTTAAGAAGTCCTAGATCTATATGCCTGGTCATCCTGATAAAACTAACTGAATGCTCTGTTCAACATGGCGGAACAAGTTGCACAGATAGATGCAAATTTTCATTCAGGCAAAAAGTGGAAAATATTTATTATCCAGATTTAAAGTAAGAAAGCAATGATAACCCATGAGAGGTTGTATAACAAAAGGAGTAAAAGCTTGGATTCTGACACCAGACTATCAGAATTTGAACTCAGTTCTGCTGTAGCCAACTGGGTCTGTGTGACCTTGAGGGATCTAGGTGCATAATTATTTCTGCCTCAATTTCCTCCCCTATGAAATGAGGATTATGAAGGTACCCAACTTCTAGCGTTGTTGTGAGTACACGCAAACCTCTTAAAACAGTGTTATGTAATATTAGTTTAACACTAATCCAGTAAATTTCTGGGTCCCGTATGCATGAGGACTTTCTGACTTCATCTCATATCTCAGGCAGTTAAGTCAAGTCTTGGCGGGGATTGGGACATTTTCAATGAGCACCTGGCGCCAAAACAATCCTCCACACAGTAGTGTTTGACAACCCCTGCTCTAACCAACAGTCAGCTGGTCTCACCTTTGGGTTTTATCTGACTTTCAAACAAATTGAGATCTCAAGGAGAAATTGCACTGATGTCTAAAGTTGCAAAACTGCAATCAGGATTTTAAATTATTAGAACCAATAGACTATAAAGATTATAAGATTGTTCCATGAAGAAAACTTGTTTTAAAATGTTTCACCCTGTTAATTTGTATATAGAACTTTCTTCTTTCCAAAGCAAAAAATATGTATTTTTTTCTCCAATTAAAATGACAATTCTGACTTCCAGTCAGGATGGCAGCATAGGTAAATAACTTGCTCCTTGCAAAACCACATCAAAATTACAACTAAAATTCAGAACAATCTTCACTCAGAACCATCAGAAATCAAGTTGAATGGAAGTCTGACAACTACAGAATTAAAGAAACCACATCCATCCAGACTGGTAGAAGGGGCAGAGATGCAGAACAGACTGGTCCCGATAAAAACTCAGGACAGATATCCTGGGAGTGATGAGTCCCAGCTCCACACCAGGCCCCCAGGCCCAGGATTCCAGTGCCAAGAAGATAAATTCCCATAACTTCCGGCTCCAAAATCCAGCGGGGATTGAGTCAGTGGAAGAAACTGCTGGAATCCCAAGAGTTCCCCTTAAAGAACCACACACAGACTTATTCAGACTCATTCCCTCTGAGTTCCAGAACCAGGGTAGCAGGTTGAAAGGCACCAGTGGCATATGGGAAGAACTAACATGTCTGGCATCAAGGTAGGAGCTGGGGAACAGCTTTCCCCCACACAGAGAGGCGGGCAGAGGCCATTGTCCCTTTTCCTAGCCCTCCCCCTACAGAGCCACAGAGCTGGCAGGAGGGTGCCATATCAGAGACTCCATCATCATGAGTAACACTGCCCCACCCTGGAGATCCCCTGAGACTCTGTCCCACCCAACTTACAGGCCCACCCATGCTGTTAACCATGATTTTTCCATATGAATGGCTGGTCTTGGCTCATGCTTCACAACTTCCTAAATCCTCTCAAAGAAGTAACAGCTGGCCTCAGTAAGCCCCCCACCCCATACCTCTTGCTAAGTGGCACCAGGCCTGGCACTAGCAACAGCCAGCCTAGGTTTACAGCTTGGCTTCACCTGGGAATCTCCAAGCCCAGCACAAGTAGCAGTCATTTCATATTGTTCTATAGCTCATGCAGGGTGGTCCCGGGCAAAACAAAGATGGGGGATGACCTTGGGGATGATGTTTGACCTGCACCACCAGGGAAACCCCAGAGCCTGCATACTCAGTGGACAGCTACAGACCACATCAGAACACCACCACCTTGCCCCTGCACAGCTGATCCTCCATGAAGAGCAGGGGTTGGTGGTCAGTGGTCATAACCAGTCCTTGCAGCTCACTGGCCTGGGTAAATCCCTCCCATTGACCTGCCAACAGCAACCAAGGCTCAACTACAAGAGGAGGGAGTATTCAGCTCACATGAAGGATGCACCTCAAGTATCCAGCTTGGGTAATGGCAGAGGTGTGCTACTGGACCCTATAGTGCACCTACTACACTAGGCCATACTACCAAGACAGGGAGTCATAGCAGCTCTACCTAATACATAGAAACAAACACAGGAAGGCTTCAAAAATGAGGAGACAAAGAAACATGGCCCAAATTAAAGAATAGATCAAAACTCCAGAAAAAGAATCAAACAAAATGGAGATAAGCAATCTGTCAGAGGCAGAGTTCAAAACACTGATTATAAAGATGTTCAAGGAACTTAGTGAGGACCTCAACAGCATAGAAAAGATCCAGTCAGAAATAAAAGATACACTAATTTAAATTTAAAAAATTTACAGGGAATCACAAGTAGAGTGGATGAAGCTGAAAATCAAATCAATGATTTTGAATATAAGGAAGCAAAAACCAAACAATCAGAAGAACAAGAAGAAAAAAAGAATGCAAAAAAAAAATAAATAAGGATAATGTAAGCAGCCTCTGGGAAAACTTCAAACAGTCCAAGATTCACATAATAGGAGTGCCAGAAAGAGAAGAGAAAGGGCAAGAAATTGGAAATTTACTTGAAAAAATAATGAAAGAAAACTTCCCTAATCTGGTGAAGGAAATAGACATGCAAGTCCAGGAAACACTGAGAGTCCCAAACAAGATGGATGCAAAGAGGTCCACTCCAAGATACATCATAATTAAAATGCCAAAGGTTAGAGATAAAGAGAGAATCTTAAAAACGGCAAGAGAAAATCAGTTAGTTACCTATGAGGGAGTTCCCATAAGGCTTTCAGCTGATTTCTCAAAAGAAACTTTGCAGGCTAGAAGGAATTAGGAAGAAATATTCAAGGCATAGAAAGCAGGGACCTACAGGCGAGATTACTCTACGCAGCAAAGCTGTCATTTAGAATTGAAGGGCAGATAAAGTGCTTCCCAGACCAAAAAAAAAAAAAAAAAAAACTAAAGGAGTTCATCATCACCAAACCATTATTATATGAAATGTTAAAAGGACTTTTTTAAGAAAAAGGAAAAGGCTAAAACTATGAAAAATAAAATGGCAATAAATACATATCTATCAACAATTAAATCTAAAAAACAAATGAAGCAAACAAGAAGAACAAAGACAGAATCATGGATGTGGAGAGTGTTTTGATAGTTGCCAAATGGGTAGGGGTTGTAGGGGAGTGGGTGAAGAGGTGAGAGGAGTAAGTGCAAATAGATAGTTACAGAATAGCCATGGGGATGTAAGTACACTACAGGAAATGGAGCAGCCAAAGAACTTATATACAAGACTCATGTACTAAACAATGACGTGGGGATTGCCTGAGGGAGCAGGGAGGTGCTAGGTGGAGGGGGCCAAAGGGGAGAAAATTGGGACAACTGTAATAGCATTATGAATAAAACATAATAAAAAAATAAAATGACAATTCTGGCACAAGTCATTCTAAAAATCTAAAAAGCAACATTTTGTTTTTATAAAACAGTGAATCTAAGACTCCATAAAATTATATGGCACTCATGTCAAAGTTACCTGGCCAGTCCTGTCTTTCCAGAGGTATGGCGTTAGATAGACAACACATAGTACTTGAAGACACAATTTTTATTTGGCCTAAAAGGGCCACAGAAATGTCCCATTTCCCAAAAGCATTTTTAATAATCCAGGGATAGGAGTTCTTGTGAAATGCTTCTTGTGGTTTACATTTCAGAAGTTGTTTCAGCAACTTGGAATTTTCAGAAGACTGAAGAGTTTAAGAATATGGAGACTGCCTATGTGCAGACCACAATTTTACTACCAGGCCTGTCTCATGAAGTCCCCCACTGGGAAAGCCCTCAGAATTTCCACTCCAAAGCAAAAGTAAGAGGGACTGGAAACACTGTGAATATTTACCTCAAGAAAAGCTGGGGTTACTAAACAGCATGTGAGAGAAAAGAAATAAAAACATTTCAAAGACAGAGCCCCAGAATAATTCTGAAAGAAATATCTTCCAGAATAATTGCAAATAGTGGAAATATTTTGCACTGAAAACAAAGACCAGAAACATAGTATCAGCAGTTCAGCAAGACTTCTCAAGGGTCCCATAATTTTAGGGGGTGGCTATTCTGAGATAGAGAAATTAATGGAGAAATTATAATTTTACTTGCCAGAGCTTTGACAAAAGCCCGAGTTTCATAAACACACAACCAGCCCCTAAGTGCTTCCCACCCTCACATCAGCATCACCAAGACTGGGTTATGCCCCTAGAATATGACAAATAGCAACCACCACTTTTGTGATTACCAGAGGCCATATTCTTGGCAAGCCCTTCCCACGTGGTACCTTCATAAATTCTCACAACTCTATGTAGTACTTATTTTACATATTAGCGTAACTTAAGGCTCATTCATTAGTTCATTCCATAAGCATTCACTGGGCACTTCTTACATCAGGGAGTCTATGATACAGTGGTTAAAAATCAGGTGGGGGAAGAATTGCTAAATGGAAGAAGCCAGTGTGAAAAGGCTACGTATTGTATGATTCAGAATATGACATTCTGAAAAAGGCAAACCCACGGAGACAGTAAAAAGACCAGTGATTGCCAGGTGTTAAGGTGTGGAGGGATGAATAGATGGAACATGGAATATCTTTAGGGTAGTGAAGCTATTCTGTATTATACTGTAGTGGTGGATACATGCTATTACCCATTTGACAAAATCCATATAATGTGCAACACTAAGACTGCACCCTCCTATAACTATGTGTTGGGAACCACCCTGCCTGGTTTCAGAAGCTCTAATCCCCCGTGGTCAAGGCTGAGTAAAAAGACCTTGGGACCAAAAGCCACTAAGGAGACAAAGCTTATCCTCCCAGCAGGGGTGCAGCCTCTGCCCCCTTTCCTTCACCCTGATTGGCCCTGGGTGGATGACTGGTTAGCCAATGACGGGTAAGATTCCTCAAGAGAGAGAGAACCTAAGACAGGCATGGTCACCAAGGGGCCATCAGGGAAGGACTTGGGGGACTGTAGAAAAGGGGTGATGGACCTCACCCCTCGGCTTTATCATAGCCTGAGTCTTCATCCTATGTGCAAAAAGTCTCCTAATCTCTTGGCTGTCCATATCCCTCACCTGATTTTAAGCCTAAAACAATGCTGGAGGCAGGTATGACCCTGTGCAGAAATGGGCAGTTTCTAGGAACAATCAGGCCTAAGAAAGAATGCATAAAATCCTGTGAAACCTGCTTTGCTAAGAATACCCTCAATTTAAATGATAAGGGTCCAAGCATTAAATGAGTTTGTATCCCAAAGTTTTATGGCCCTTTGGTGCCACTCTATCTATCTGACCCTGACTCAGGATAAGCCCTCATAGTTCTTTGCATGTTATCTATTCCTTGATCTTTACTGCCTGACAATGGTCAATGAGCTTTACATATATATATGCCCTGTATTCCTATATAAACTAAACCCAATAAAAGCCCACTGAGGAACAGGCTCAAGGCCTTTCTCCTCTGAGAGACTGGTCAGCCTTTCCTCCCCAAGCAGATCATATCTTGGTAGACTTATTCTCACCCATGGCAGCCAGCGGGGAGCTCTGCAGGTGGATTCCCCCCACAACTATGAACTTGAGTTAACAGTACATCAATATTGCTTCCTCAATGGTAATAAATGTACCACACTAATGTAAGATGTTAATAACAGGGGAATATGTGATAGGGTGGGCATAATGGCGTATGTGGCATGCAGGAACTCTCTGTACTTTCCACTCAATTTTTCTGTAAACTTAAAGCTGCTCAAAAAAAGCCTATTAATTAAAAATAAGTAAATAAATGGGAGAGGAGGACCACAGCCATTTTGAAGACTTACATAAGGTGAAACATATCAGAAATAGGGGGAAAGACATAACAAGAGCTGGTGCTCCTGCAATGAAGGAAATGAACAAGGCACATGATCCCTCGAAGGAAGTTGACATCAAAGCAGAGACCTAAAGGAACTACGATGACAGACAGGGGAAGGGTGTTGCACATGGAGGGAACAGCATGTGCAAAGACCCTGAGAAGGAAGGAAAATCTGGGGACACATAAATCACAAAGCTGACAAAGAGTGGAGTCAGGATTTGGCTCTCCTTCTGATCCCTGCCTCTCATTTAATCAGACACTATCTTAAATATTGAATTCAATCTTTTTCAAATTTCTCCTGTATTCTCTTCCCTTATGGTGTGGCTGGGTAATGCATACATTACTTAAAATGAGAATAAATCCTTCCATTGCTGATGGCAAAGTGTTCCACCTGACTCTTGTAAGCAGAGAAAATTCCAGGGCTTTGCTTTCTTGGCTACCTTTAAAATCTGGGTTGAGTGGGGCACATTTTGTCATTTGGTTAAAAGGTCATCTATTCTTATTTTTCAAAAACATCCAACATATACTGCTTAGCTACTTTTATTAGGGATATCTCTGTATTATAAGAAGGTTCCTATGGTCTTTATAAATATTTATGACATACAACTGACTATGTAATATATAATGTGCTTTGCTAATATTAGTCATAGCTTAAAGTCTTTCTGTGCACAGAACAGAGTGATTGTGGATATGTAGACGGCATCCCAGCTTGGAGAGCAAAGACATTCTCACAATTGTTGTATAGGTCTGCTTAAAGGATTTGCATGAACCCAAATCAAAATGCAGATACTTCTTGTTTTGAAGAAGAAGAAAGGGGGAAAAAATCTGTTTCAGTCCATGTGAAACAGCATTTCAAAACTGAAAACAAGGCATGTAAAGAAGAAGGAGGTAAGTGTGTTACTTTAAATGGAAAAAACAGCTGCTTGGGTTAGATAGAAACCAGATGGGAGAGAAAGAATCAGAAGAGTAAAGCTGAAACGCATTCAGGAAAAAGACATCAGAGGCAAAATGTGCTCACAAGTCAGAGGACGGTAACTCTCAGATTTTTCTTCCTGTGCTGCTGGACCATATGTCTCACAGGGACATGGAAGAAAAGAGGTGGGCACACCAAATTATCCAGTGAACTGGTCCAAAGGACAAGCTAGTCACACCCCTCATGGCTGGGTGTCTTCATTAGGGAGGTGCAGGACTAAACATGTTCTCTGAAGGAATGGATAGAAGAATCCCCAGAGGATGTCTGTGTGTCCTCATCCAGCCCCATTGCTGGAGGCAACAAACCCGAAAGGGTGAGTCAGGCCTTTAAGCTTGTGTTGATAGGAGCTCTCCAGCCCACCTGTCTTCAGGGTATATGCCTTGGTGAACTCAGGGGCGATGCTCAAATCACAGCTGCAGTGGCCACCTCGCCCTGAGAAGTGAGGTAGAAAGTTCTGGTGAACTGTTTCCTCTGTGCTATGTTGTGGCTTTCTCACACTGGTGAAGCATATTATTTGCATTGCCACATGCTGACCACAGGCTTCCGGCTTCACCACATGCTGACCTCAGAGGAGAATGGCTCAGGGCTGTGCTTCCCATCCAGGCTGGTTGTGGTGCTGGAAGAGGCAGCTGGAGCAGTGTGCACCCACACGAGGCTGGAGCCGAGCCTGCCTCTGACCACGCCAGGCTCAGCAATTCAAATCATGCACTTCACATGGCCAAGTATAGATATCTTGTCTACTCAGCATTATCTTAGCAGCTAATGATGCGTGAACATGCCAGGTTAAGAAGAGCAGTCAGCAAGGCGGACAGCTAGCCCCTCACCATGCCACAAAAGGGAAAGCTGGTCCTCTCATCCTAAATCCTTGAATAGCAAATTTTCCTCAGGTAAAAAAGAAAGGGTCTTATAAAGACTAACACAGGCTGCTTTCATAAATAAAGCTCTATAACTTAATCCAATCACTAAACATCATTGAGCCTCAATTTCCACATTCATAAAATGGTGATCCTAATAATACCTATTTCACAGGCTACTTGAGAAAATTAAGTGGGATACTTTATATTAAAAGTTTATTATAGACACAGGATCTTTACAGTTAAAAGTAGGAGAACCTCAACTTGAACTAGTTTAAACAGAAAAAATACAATACACTTACTGGCTACCATAAACTGAAGACCTGGAGTGCAACTGGCTTCAGGCGTGGCTATATCCAGTTACTCAAACTATTTCTTCCAGATGCTTGCTTGCTCTTGTATTCTCTGTCTCAATCTCTTAATCTCTCTCTCAATCTTCTTCTCCATCCTTCTTCTCTCCCTATGTTCTTCTCATTCTTGCTATTTATTCTTGTTTTGGGTTCTGCTTTCTGATATGCTGACTCATACTTAGGGAGGCTCTCCCA
Source organism: Micronycteris hirsuta (assembly GCA_004026765.1). Lineage (NCBI taxonomy): Eukaryota > Metazoa > Chordata > Mammalia > Chiroptera > Phyllostomidae > Micronycteris > Micronycteris hirsuta. The sequence goes on along the minus strand of PVJI01013148.1, from coordinate 29,153 downwards.
AATGCCATGAGAAAGATGGCCTCTTGCAATTCTAGGTGAAACAGTCTTCACAGAAGGAGTGAGATTTTATATTTCCCATTTCACGAAGGGACATTGACTGGATGTGGAATCCACCCTTTGCTTGTACCAATACCTTAAAATAGGCACAGAAAACTATGGGTGACGAGGCCTAGTCAGTGCCCTCTCCTATACACACAGACTGGGGTGACTTAGGTTCTGTGACCGATGAGCCCACTAGAATAGGGGTGTCAAACTCATTTTCACCGGGGGCCACATCAGCCTCGTGGTTGCCTTCAAAGGGCCGAAATAATTTTAGGACTGTATAATGTAACTAACTACTCCTTAACTGTTAAGGAGTTGAAATTAACTTCGGCCCTTTGAAGGCAACCATGAGGCTGATGTGGTCCCCAGTGAAAATGAGTTTGACACCCCTGCACTAGAATAATATAGGGTGGGCAAAGGACAATTCTCCACAGGCACAACATATGCTCACAAAAATAGTTCAAGTCTCCATAACCAATTCCGTGTAATTACAATTGGTCTCTCTTATCTCTCTTCGTATCAAAACCTGCTCGCCCTGGATCTAAAGTTTCCTTTTATTTTGTGTTGCCTTAGAAAAGAATTAGATGTGAACTGGCTTTTAATCACATGACATGGAAGGAGTTGCTACTAGAGGCTAGACACCTACCTGCATTCTAATCCAAGTAATTTTGATTGGATTAGATTAACTCCCTGTGGTTAAGATTCCCCAGCTAGCACACACAGGAGTTGCCATCAATGATCTCCAAGACCCCTTCCAACTCAGAGATCCATGAGTCTATTTTTTTAAAGATTTTATTTATTTTTAGAGAGAGAGGAAGGGAGAAAGAGGTGGAGAGAAATAGCAATGTATGATTGCCTCTCACATGGCCCTCACTGGGGATCTGGCCCACAACCCAGGCATGTGCCCTGACTGGAAATCAAACCAGTGACCCTTTGGTTCCCAGCCGACGCTCAATCCACTGAGCTACACCAGCCAGGGCTATGAGTTCATTCATGTTGTGGGATTCACTTTTAGGCAGAGACTTCCTGAAATGGCAATGCCTTCATATGATGAATGAACCACCAATATTGGAAATGTAATACATATTTGGACAATGGAAAGTGAGAATTTCTTCCTAAGCCTTTTAAACATCATTCCACTTGGGCAAGCATCTAACTGTGGTACTTTGAGTTTGTTATTCAAGTCAAAAGTGTGGCTTGGTTGTCCTGCATCAACACAACGGCAGAAACACAAGGCTGAACGGCACACTTGAGCCCACTTTCCTCAGACCAGACTTCTGGCTTTCTACTTCTCCTGTCACTGAGGTTTGTCCTCCTTTAGATTGATCTGGTCAGTCCTTCCACGGCCTCGCACTAAGGTTTGTCCTGGGGTTACTTCGCAAACCTCCAGCCTCCAAACTGTCCCTAGTCTCCGAGTCACCACCAAAACTTCACTGTCTTATTTCCCATCCCTTCCAAAACCTACACCCTGCTAAGTGGTATACATTAACAGTCAATCAACTAATTGCTTCTGACTTTCAAATAAGTGCAGAAAAATTACTCTCTAAAGTGGTATGTGTGTGTGTGTGTGCTTCTCAAGTCTTGTGAAGATGATACCCTAACACAAAAGAGTAGGTCCATTGGGAGAATTTTACGAGCTGCAATAGCTGAGGAAGGAGTTTGCTTAGAAGCTATACCTTGTGACCTTACTCTCAAATGAGCAATTTGTATTTATTGTCTTACCACTTCTTCCAAATAGTATTGGAGGGCACTTATGACTCTAAGAAAGGCACATGTATAAAATGATAGAAGTTAGATTTTAAAAAGCGAAAACATATAGCTCAAGCCCCCAGGCTAGTATATTTATAATGATTATTAAAATTCACCCTGAACTTCTCAATATCCAAGGAAAAAGTAAAAATAGTGACTTAAATCACTTTCAACCACAAGTTAAAAGGAAAAACACTAGATCTTGGCTACAAATTGGCATAGGCATTCATACGAGGGACTTTAAAAGCAGAATAAAGAACAATGGCAAAGCCTGTAACATGAATGCAGCTATGTCCTTCACACTAACTTTGCTTGGGCCTTTGAGAAAAGATGACCTCACAGGGTAGAGGGTCCCCTAGTGTTCGTATGTGTAACCCTGTCTACACAGCACAAGGTAAAGTAGAGAGCTATCAGTTATCACAGGCAACCAAAGTTTTTAAGTCTCTAGCCTGACTTAAAGAATGAAGATTTAAATTATCACCCAGTCTTGTAATTTCTACTCCCAAACCAACACACTACTCTTTTCACCATTGAGCCTCAAGTCAGACACCATCACCTCTTCCCTGGACACAATTCGTCTTGGCTTCCAACCGTCCTGTCCAGCAATTTTCAGCCAATGTGCCACAAGAATTTTTAAAGCATGCAATACCTGACTGTTTAGTCAGGAACACTGACCTTTTTTACCTTAGATTGTTAAATTAAAAAAATGATAGCAGCCAACACAACAATAGCTGTCTGGTGTAAATGTGTCAAAATTATACCTATGTTTTTCATCAGATTGGCAAAAAAATATTACTTATTGGTGTGCCACAGAATTTTAGTAATTAGATTATGTGTGCCATGAGATGAAAAGGTTGAAAATTGCTGATCCAGTCCATTCTGTGCACAGAGTAATTAGAGATGACCTCTCCAACATGTGAATCTGACACTGCTACTTCAGGGCCTCCCCAGTACCACCAAGGACATGAAGCTCTTAGCCTGGCCTCCCAGACCCTTCAAGACCTAGCCTCCTGGTCACCCTGCTGGTCTCACTTCCCATTCCTCTCCTGTCCCACTCCTCCACTTCTCTCTCATCTGAGATATATTTAACTCTTATTAAAATTTATTGATTGATTTGAGAGTAGAGAGAGAGAAATGTCCAATTTTGTTGTTCTACCTATTTATTTTTTAGATCTTCTTTTCTTTTTAAGATTTTATTTATTTATTTTTAGAGAGAGGAGAAGGGAGGGAGACAGAGAGGGAGAGAAACAGAAATGTATGGTTGCCTCTCACATGGCCCTCACAGGGGACCTGGCCTGCAACCCAGGCATGTGCGCTGACCGGGAATCAAACCGGGATCGTCTGGTTCCCAGCCCGCGCTCAATCCACTGAGCTACACCAGCCAGGGCTATTTTTTAGATCTTCTTAATGCCTCATAATCTTTGTTTGGCTTGGAATCACCTTAGAGACCCCTGTTCTGTGACCAACTTACTCCATTAGACTCTAAACTCCATTGCTCAAGAGCTCAGCCTCTGGAGCCAGCCCTGCTGCTGCACTGTCCAGTCCTACGATCCTGAACAATTTGTTCATTCCATTGTGGCTCAGTTTCCCCTTTTCTAAAACTGGTCTCATGATAGTGCCTGCTTCGTAAAGACAATGTAAGGACTATATGAGTAAGTTTATTAAGAGCACTTATTTTGTGTCAAGCACATAGTAAGTATGAATGAGAATAATTATTATCATGAATAGTAAGTACTATTGTATTAGAAAAGGAATTTTATCTGTTTATTCACTATTTTATCCCCATGCCCAGCCCGGGGTATAGCACAGAACAGGTGATCAATAAATGTTTGTTGTATGAAAGAAAGAATGAATATTTAATTGTCTGATCTTATCACATCCATAGTTCATTCTTCACTTTACTTGGGTCTATGTAGACCAAAAAAATCCAACTGGACTAGCATGCCCTGGTGTTCTTTCCATTTCCTCTATTAGAAGGATCCCATTTTACAAAGAAGGGAGGAGGGGGAAGCCTGGTTCCAAAGGCCTGTTTGTTCTCATTATTAATTTTCGTCTCCTCTCCCAAGTAGAGGTTGAATGATTCTGAATGTGCACTCAGCTGGAACAGCACCCTCACGCTCTTGTTTCATGCCTGGCTGCAATTAAGGTCAAAAGCAAAATTTAAAAATATAACTTTATTATAGAGCGAAAGAATTGTTGATTCACAGGCTGGCCTGCAATCTCAAAACATTACCAAAAAAAAAAAAAAAAAAAAAAAAAAAAAAAAAAAAAAAAAAAAAAAAAAAAAAACCACAGAAAAAAGAAAAGGAAAGAAAAAAAGAACACCAAGCTGCCAGCCTGTGGGTCTTGTCTTGCCAGCAGAGACTTGAAACTCTAGAATCAATAACTCAGCTAACTTTGCCTTTTTCTAACACAACTACAAGAACGGGAAAATTGCCCAAATTCTCAAAAATAAATTAACATTCTACTAGGACATCCCCTTTTCTCCTTTTCTAAAGGATTACTCCTATGATAAAGGCAAAATAACAATGGGGTGGGGCTCCATAGTTTCCAATGTCAGATCAAAGAGCTGTGGAATTCAGAGCTGCAAGGAACCTTAGAGATCATCTCCAGGCCATTTCACAGATGAGACAACTGAGACACAGAGAGGGAAGGAATTTACCCAGATTCACCCAGTGGGCATGAATCTTGAAGGATCTTTATCTTAAATTTCTTCGTTTGTGCAAGAAATATTTACTGAGAAATATCTGTTTGGGGTCAGGCACTGTGCTAAGCATGGAGGCACAAATAAGCTAAACAGATATTTGCTTGGCCCTTATAGAGCTTATATTCTCCTGGGGAGGCAGTCAGTCAGCAAGCAAACCTACAAATGTGCAGAGGTCCAGCCTCCACGGGTCTCCAGATCCCCCAAGGAGGGAGCGGCAGAGGCGAAGGGGAACAGATCCGAACACCCTCTCCGTGGAGTGCCGGAGGACAGCCAGGCCTCTCTGCTCAGACTGACACTGACAAAGAAGTTCTCTTTATTTTTATAAGGAGGGATTTTCCATCAGTGTGAGAAATAGATGCAAGTTACAAATCAAGGCAGAAAAAAGCTAACATGTGAACAATTTAGAAAAAATACAGAACATTTCAGATTTCACTCATGAGAACAAATGGCTGCTTTCAGAGTCAGATAGTCTGAGCCAGACAGTTTCTTAGTCAAGGACTTACATATCTATCTTGGGGAGGGGGAGGGGGGTTGTGGCCCTTTCAGTTTACAAGTGTCAATTGTTCAGGAGGCATTGCTAGGGGCGACGAACTTCTTCAGCGTTTGGTATCTAGCCTGCTAAAAGTTATTCTTCTTTAACCCTTTCACGGGTAGTTTCAGCCAGGGGCTTGGTGGTCAGTAAGTCATTCTAGCAACATCATAAGAAATTGTGCCAATTTTCAGTAGCAAAGTGCCAATATCTAAGAATCCTACTACCAATTATTCAACAAAAGCAAGCATGTAAAGGGAGAGACTTGTAGGAGGACTGCCAATGGTCACTTCTGCCATGCAGATGCATCCCAGCCATCCTGGCCATACCATGGATCGGCCGTAGGCCGGCTCTCAACACAAATTGGTATATGACAATTGGCCAGGGCTCAGCTGAGTACAGTGGCAGAGACCTGCTTCTCTAGCGGGGTCAGGAAAGGTGACTTTGAGGAGACGTTCTCAGCTGGCACCTGGCAAAAGAAAGCTAGCTCCAAGGTCCTGAGACAGGGAGGAGCCTGGAAAATTCAAGAACTCAGAGGGAGGAGAGTGTGGCTGGAGCATCATGGGTGACATGATGTCCACCTCTGAGAATGGAAGAGAATGGCCCTCGCAGTCACCTTCCTCCTAATAGAGATGACGCTGGCCTTCAGCCTGCTTCCTCCCACTCCTTGCTGAGAGTTGGGAAACCTGGATCCACCAGCTCACTCAGACCTGTTCATGTCACCTGTGAAAGTACTCTTCCTTCATGAAGGAGAAAAGAGTTTGACCAGACTTAATAGCCAGACTTAGTAGTCATCTTCTAAGTCAAGGAAAAAACATGCTGAGGAGAATGTGGCTCTGGTGAGGAAGAACAGGAGATGAAGGGCTAGGACTGTGGTCAAGAGAACTGACTCTAGGGCACACACCTGGGGGAGAGGCCAGGCTTAACCAATACAGAGCTGGGCAACTTGTCAACCTTCTCTGAGCAGCAGTTTTCAACTCTGTAAAAGTGGACACCTCAGTGGAGCTGGAAGGGATGGATGAGATCCCGTTGGAAGTGCAGAGCCCCTGAGTAAGGCCCTCACCCCAAGCTGTGCATAGACATTGGCTGTCTTAGGCATTCTTGCTTTCCCTACCCAGCTCCACTCCGTTATCCCATCTTCAATTGCGACCCAGCAGAGACCCACCTAAACAAGGAGCCAACACCTCAAGGCCCATGACCCTGTAGGCACAACATGACCCTGTAAGGCCGCCTACCCACCCCCATCCTCTGAACCCCACAGCAGAAGATGATCTCAGCAGAATTAATAAGATGAATAGCACAGTTTTTGTTTAAACACCGAGGAGGGGATGTCTGGTTTTTATTAAATATCATAAGTAAATTATTAATTCATACCACAAAGTATAAACATGACCTTATTATAAACACTGATACTCCCACAGCCTGTACATCTCACCAAGGGTTCCATTGTCCATGCTCTAGGATCTTCAGGCTTAGCTGGACTGAGGCCTCAGGGGCACGGACATCCCAGAAAGCAAGCCCTCCGCAGGCAGGAAAACTGAAGGTTGCTGCACACGACTCCACACAGCCCCACTTCTGCAAAAAATTGCTTGATGCCCTTACTCAATACTGAATAACAATAATGATGATAATTATAACAATAATAATACTTACAAAACAGTTCTTATGTGCAGGCCCATGCTGCCCTCTAGAACAGCCACAAGCCACTTGTGGCAACTCAATTCTTAAAATAATTAAAATTAAGATGTGTTATACTAGAGGATCACTCCATAAGTTATATCAATGTCTAATCCCTATGTCGTATACTGAAACTTATATGATAATTATATGACAACTGTAATTGAAAAATTAAAAATTTTCAAGTAAATTTTTGAGATGTGCTCTAAGTATAGCTATATCCACTAGATTATAAATATATAATATGAAAAATAATGTAAAATATCCTATTAATAATTTTTATATGGATTATATATTGAAATTATATTATTTAGATATATTGGGATACATAAAACATATTAAAGTTAATTTCACCTGTTTTTACTTTTTAAAATGTGGCTACTAGTAATGTTAAATTATTTCTGTGGCTCTCATTATATCTCTGGTGAAAAGCAACTAAGTGCAAAGCATGATACGTGCATTTTTCCTTCTAGCTCCACAGTAACTTCCTCCGGTCAAGACAGTTACTACCTCCACTTTATGGTGATAATACTGAGATTTAGAAGTTTGACTTTAACCTCTCAGAGCCTAGGGTTTGTTGGAGAGTTTTGTAAATATATCTTTCTCTGATTTTTTACTCTCTAAATTCTATTTATTCTGAAGGCTTAGAACTATGTCTTTCTCCTCTCCTTGGAAGTCTTTCAAGGTTGATTAGAACATTCACAGATCTGTCCTCTCTCCTTCCCTCTTTTCTCTCTCTCTCTTCTAAATGCCTGCCCATTATACTTCTCACCTTCCCCCAACAGTTAGTTACTTAAATTCCTTCTCCCTATTCTCCTCTTAAATTCCTTCTCATATTCTTGCTATCTCAAATGATGTTACGATAAACTACCCTGAATGAAATAATGTTATTTGAGGACCTGCTATACAGTGTTTTATAATAGTCCTCCCCTCCACCCCCACTTATTACATTGCACTCTTCTTCAGTCTTGTAGATGTCCCAAAATGTATCCAACAAATGTAGGATCGGTTGGCTTTTTGTTTGCAAAGCAATATGTTTCTCATGCAGTGTTTTTCAAACTATGGGTTGTAACCCAATCATTGGTGGGATGTGAAGTCAATATGGTGAGCCATTAACTAAAAACTTTCAGAGAATAAAATAACAGAGCATAAAAGAAAGCAGAAGAGAAAAAACAAATCAGAGTACATGACATAGTCAAATATTGTTTTCTAGCACTTTTGTACATGTTTCCTGAGTCAGGAAATAATTTACATTCTGACTCTGCAGGTTAGACCAGAAGTTTCAGAGCATGGGTTCCAAAGTGAGGCTGTCTGAGTTTGAGAGCAGGTCTATCACCAGACATGCACATTGAAATAGTTTCCTGATTTGACTTGTTTGGCATTACAAGAAGCAAGCTGGTGTTTTATTTTTAAATGGTTACATATGCAAAGCTGAATTGCAAATCTTCTTTCAGGAATGTGAATTCAGATTATGGAAGGGGTGTAAGACTTCTAATAGCAGGAGAAAGGAGGTATGACCTAAAGGGTCTTTCATGGCCCTATGACCTATCCTTTCCTTGAAAGTTTTTGAAGAAAAAGTAAAAATGTCATTTTGTTTCACTTTTTTCACTCTTGTTTTTAAAAGAACAAGTTCTAAGCACGACAAATGATTTTCACATTTGAAGTAAAGATTGTTAAACATTGAAAAATAAAAATAAAAATCTGTGTGACCTTCTCCAAGCTTCAGTATCTTCTTCTGTAAAGTGAGGCTTCCACCCATACCTCATGGGTTCTTAGAAGGAGGAAATGAGCACAGGAGACTATAGGCAGCACAGGGGCTAACATAGAAACCGACCAAATTGGTGTTATTGCTGCCCCCCTCCCCCCGCCAAAATCTTGCAGTTAGGACTCCTTTGCTCAAAACCTCCACACCTCCTGGTTGTATACTAAATCAAGTGCTAGCATCTAATCCTAAAATCCAGACCACTTCAGTCTGACCCTAAAGTCCCGCTGCAGCCTGTCACCCATCTACAGGAAGAAGTCCACCTCTCCCAACAGCCACTGGTGGCTGCCTGTCCTGTAGCATGCCTTGTCCCTACCTCTCTCTGCTAGTGCCACTCTCCTCTGCAGCCTAAGTTATACTCCTGTCTGCTCTCTACCTGGTCAAATTTTACATCCTTTCAATACCCAACTAAGCCCCAAGCCCTCTGCAGTCTTCAGTGCTCTCTTCCCAACTTCTTATTTGAATTTATTTGTCTCAACTTTTCTTTTAATTTCAGGAGCCAGCCAAGGCATGGGGTGGAGTGGTTAAATAAGAGAAAGGTGAATAAGGTTAAATAAGAGGGGGGAGAGTTGTGAAGCAGTATTGACAAGCAATAGCTGTGGATGGATCATATCTCCCAGAGTGCTTGTGAAAACACAGATGGCCAGGCCCCCACTCTCAGAGTTTATGATTCAGTGAGGGGTAGGGGAGGGGGCAGCTTCCTAGTGATGGCCATGCTCCTGGTCAGAGGACCACACTTGGAGAACCACTGGTAAAGAGCTTAAAAATACGGGCTCAGTTGGACAGACCTAGGCTAATATAACTATTCCACATGGTGCAAAATGTTCTACAAACTCAGGGTTCAAATCTGGTCACATTTTTAAAAAGTTAATCTCTGCTTTAACAGCAGTATGTTCTGTATCATTCTTCTGGGACATCTCCACACATACACAAGACCAAGAGCCCCAGAATCTTACTGACTCTGGAAGGAGGAGTTTCTCTTCTTCCATTGGCCAGAGAAACCGCCCTGATCTGTTTACTGCTGGCAATGCTCTTCCTGAGCACATGGGGGCGCTATTGAAGACTGCTCCCGCACACCTGCTTGTGGAGGGCGTATTGATTATTGAGCTGGGTTGTCCTGACTAAGCACCTGCTGAAGCCACCAAAGTCTCATTTGGAACTTCAACTAGGCAGATGTTTTTCTGTTCATAATCTCACAGGCGGCCATGTTTCAACAAAGCACACCTACTGTGCCTAGATGGCTGGGTCAGTTCTCCAGCAGCACACTGGGGCAAAATCAGCCCGCCTCTGGGAGTTCTCAGTCCTTTGGATTAAACTTAATCATTAGTAGAATCTTCTCAAAGTAACTATTGGAGGGCCTCACTTGCCCAGTCTCACCATTGGTAGCCATCCTGAACAGCCCAAATCTCTCTACAAGAGGTTAGAACTATTTGCACAACACTAGTCCATTCTCCCCACGCACCAGTTTTACAAGACAAAGGGTAGGCAGCTTTTGGTAAACCGCTCAAGAGAACAGAAAGGTGTTCTTTATTCCCCTTTCCAAGACAATCAAAGCCTATTTAGGCTTTCATTTTCCCTCTAAGAGGGACTTTTCAAGAGCCTTTTTCTGACCCGGTGGATCTGTTTCAGAGACTTTGAGCCTGAGCCACTGCCTGTTCAATTTTTGCTTTGTCAACTCTAAACCCACCTTCCGTCAATGTGCACATAAAGACTCCAGTGGCCACAACAACAATTTAGTGGATTGCAACCCTACAGCTCTTACTGAATTAAACTAGAAAGTAAAAGTGAAACCAGCTTTTCAGTACTCGTGCTGCCTGTCCCTACCAGACTCAATAAGCAGAGACAGGGATTGAATATTTATGGGCGCTTTATTCAGATGGTCGGCAATCTAAGAATACAGCGCGTTTGTACTCTGACAGACTGTCTTAAATTCCCTTTTAAACGGACTGTTTTTATAAGGAGAAGAAACGTGTAGGTAAGGGGTTTGGAATTCAGGGAAAAAGTTAATCAGATAAAAAGCTGCAGCATTCTTTCATCTGTGCCCTGGGCACTGGTCTTTATCTATGTCCTGGGCAATGGACGCCTCACCCTGGAGTACAATGACTCAGATACCATCTTGATGCTTGCAGTCCTCCTGGGACACAAAAGTGGAACTGCTTATAGTCTCCTGGAGTTAGGGTGGGTCATATCTTCAGCTCCTGAAACAATAGCTTTTTACATACATCTATTACTAAGCTTACCTGAAACTAAAATTTTTCTAACATTTGAGTCCCCCATCAAAAGCATATTTTGCATGTATTAAAGAAAGAATTGATACATGGAACTTTTATTTCACTTATATACAAAATGTGCCTATACTAAATCAGTATTTGTAACGAGTTTAAGTGTGGTTCAAAGTCAAAAAGTTTGAATCCACTGCTCTCGGAAAAGGTCGTTTTGTTACTGAGACACCCTTCCTCTTTTTTTGGCATTCTCTGCATACTTTAGTCTAAACTCTTAGCAGCCTATTTTAGCCCCATCTTCCCCTTTAAGAGCTTGACTGCCAAGCTTCCAGAAGGTTCTGTGGGTGTCTCCAAGTACAAGTTGTTTTTGCGATGATTTAAGTACTCTGAGATTCTCCCCCTTCAGCCATTCACCCTTGAGCTCCTAGAGGGCAAAGTCTGTGTTTTAATACCATTGTATTCCCAGTGTTGGTACACAGCACTTGACACAGCAAATATTTGCTGATGGTCTCTGCTGGCCTTCTTGAGTTGTTGCCTTTGGCACCTTTCAGGTACTTCCTTAGGTTGTTCTTGATAGACACTTTTCTCCAAGCTTGTATTTGGTAAATTTGTGCACATTTTTGTAGCTCATCTGTTTCCCTTGACAGAATTTAAACCTCTTGAGGGCAGAGAACATCCGTTATTCTTTGTATCTTGAGTCATCAGAGAAAACAAAATGTAAAGGTGGTACGCTTTGAATCCTGGTTGACTCAAGGAAGGTTAAGTACAAGAGAATAGGCACATCTAACTTTCTCTCTTCGATTGTATCTCAGGTTGTTTCAGAAAGTCAGAGTGCTCAGCAGGATACATTAAATAAAGCAAGATAATTTAGAGGCCAATGAAAACACCTAAGGATTTTAACTAAAGAAAAGATTCGTGCATACGTACATAAAGATTGGGCTACACTACTATTTAACAAAATGTGCCTTTTTATGAAAGAGAAAATTTAAAAACAACCTAAAATTCAACAATCCTACATTTGTCAGATAAATTACGGTGATACAGAGATCTGATCAGGTCACTGTTATAAACTATACAGTAGGTCCTCAAATAACATCACTTCATTCAGGGTAGTTTCATTATAACATCGATTCTCAGCAGAGGCCACTGTCTGTGTGGAGTTTGCACGCTTTCCCCATGTCTGTATGGGTTTTCTCTGGAGAATTCGTTTTCCTCCCACAGCCCAAAGATGTGTGCCCAAGGTGAATGGAGTGTCTGAATTGTCCCCTTCTGAGTGTATGAGTGGCCCTGAGATGGGTGTCCTGTCCAGTCCTGTTTCCCATGATCCTGAACTGGAATAAGGAGTTGGAAAATGGTTATCTTACTTGTGCTTATTCATCTTCCTTAAATATCTGTACAGCTCACATTTATTTCAATGTTTTATAATAGAAGTGTTTTGGGTTCTTTATCTGAAAGTTTGGCAGTGTATTTGTGAGGAGAAATATACCATAGGAGCTTACTCTTGTTTATATCAATTAGCCTACGGTAAAATTGGTTTTGCAGTTTGCCATGTATAACACGTTCCCATGTATAATGCACATCCATGTTTTTGGCCCCAACTTTCAGGAAAAAAAATCTTTCATTTTAATTTTTAATTCAATTTTTATTTATTTATGTTTAGAAACAAAACCAATTATTGTATTCCAGGGTATTATTTTGCATATGGATATCATTGTTGCTTTCTAGAGTTTCTACATAGCTAGAGAATTAGTACTTCCTATGTCTAATGCACATCCTTATTTTTCCCTCAAAAATTTGGGCAAAAAAGTGCATTATACATGGCAAAATATGGTACATCATTTAACTTAAAGTCAGTTTCCAAGAACCTGTCAATGATGTTAAATCATCATTTTATATAATATATGTGTATACCACAGAGCATGGGGAAGAGGAATATAATACAGCAAAATATAAATGTTTCTCTCTAGGTATTGAAAGCATAAAGATGGTACCATTTGCTATCATGGCGCCATTGCTGAGCATGCCTACAACCTTGTTAAACATGATTGTCATTTTACTCTTCAGAGCTTGTGTCCCAAGGACTGGAAATTACTGAAAAGCAAGAACAGAATATGACTAACTACCCCCCACAGCTGCGGGAAAAAGATAACATTGAAGCAATCTGCAGCTTATGCAAAATCAACCTAAACCTCTTGTGTTACAATGCCCCTAAAAGCCCAAGGGCCACACAACAGCCCATTATAATCCAATTATAGTCCAATAATAATCCAATAAAAACTCAAAGTCTGCACCCCTCAATGCTGGTATATCTCTTCATACTCTGTCCCTCTCCTCTCTTGGAAAGCAAATAAAAAACTTTATTCTCTGCACTTTCTTCTCTTCTTAAATTCTTTAACAGCCCACGTCACTGACCACCCTAACAGGTATGACTATGAATGCTTTTTACTAATTCTACGTTTTTTTTAATGTATTTTATTGATTAAGCTATTATAGTTGTCCAATTAACCCCCTTTATTCCCCTCCACCCCACATACTGCCCCCACCCCACTTTCCACCCCTTTAATTCTTGTCCATGGGTCATTCATATAAGTTCTTTGGCTTCTACATTTCCTATACTATTCTTAACCTCCCTCTGTCTGTTTTCTACCTACCATTTATGCTACTTATTCTCTGTACCTTTTCCCCCTCTATTCCCCTCCCACTCCCCTGTTGATATCCCTCCATGTCTTATATAAATCCCTTTAACATTTCATATAATAAAGGCTGGGTGATGATGAACTCCTTGAACTTGACCTTATCTGAGAAGCACTTTATCTGCCCTTCCCTTCTAAATGAAAGTTTTGCTGGATAGAGTAATTTTGGATGTAGGTCCTTGTCTTTCATGACTTGGTATACTTCTTTCCAGCCCCTTCTTGCCTGTAAGGTCTCTTTTGAGAAATCAGCTGACAGTTTTATGGGAACTCCTTTGTAGGCGATTGTCTCCTTTTCTCTTGCTGCTTCTAAAATTCTCTCCTTATTTCTAATCTTGGGTAATGTCATTATGATGTGTCTTGGTGTGTTCCTCTTTGGGTCCAACCTCTTTGGGACTCTCTGAGCTTCCTGGACTTTCTGGAAGTCTAGTTCCTTTGCCAGATTGGGGAAGTTCTCTTTCATTATTTGTTCATATAAGTTTTCAATCCCCTGGTCTTCCTCTTCTCCTTCTGGTACCCCTATAATTCAGATGTTGAAACAGTTAGAGATGTCCTGGAGGTTCCTAAGCCTCTCCTCATTTTTTTGAATTCTTATTTCTTCATTCTTTTCTGGTTGGATGTTTTTTTCTTCCTCTGGTCCACACTGTTGATTTGAGTCCCAGTTTCCTTCCCATCCCTATTGGTTCCCTGCACATTTCTCCTCATTTCCTTTAGTGTATCCTTCATTTTTTCATCTAATTTGTGACCAAATTCAAACAATTCTGTGAGCATTCTGATTACCAGTGTTTTGAACTGTGCATCTCATAGGTTGGCTATCTCTTTGTGGCTTAGTTGTATTTTTTCTGGAGTTTCGATCTGCTCTTTCATTTGGGACATTTTTTTTTATCTCAGCGTGCCTGTTACATATAAGGGGGCGGAGCCTTAGGTGTTCACCAGGGTGCGGCAACCCAAGTCGCTGCATTGTGACGCTGTCTGTGGAGAAGGGGTCTGAGAGGGCACAATGATGCTTGCTCTGCTCGCTACACACAAGCAAATTGGGCCCTTACGGTACTGATTCCCACACAGGCGGGGTTGTTCTAGTACTCTGTGGGTCTCTCCAACAAACTCCCCTGTGAGGCTGGGAGTTCCTCCCGCTGGCACCTCAACCCCCACAGGTGTTTTCAATTGGTGGTTTGAGGTTTTATTTCCCTTCACTGGGCCCCTGGGATGCATGATCTGTTCTGCTCCTCAACTTTTTCTCCTGGTTTATCTGTGCACGAATGCAGGACTGTCCGTTCTACTGGCCTGGGTCCCACTGGGTCCGGGTTCGCCAGCCGCGGTCCCCTTGGCCTGTTGCAGCATTGCACGCCTGGCTTCACAAACCACTGTTTTGCTGCGCACCCAGCTCCGCTGCGCATCCTGCTTACCAGTCTGAATGAATGTGTCTTTAACTCTTTAGTTGTTGGACTTCCATAAATTTCGATTTTCTGTCAGTTCTGGTTGTTTTTTGTTTTTAAATAGTTGTTTTCTGTCTTTTGGTTGTTCAAGGAGGCACAGCGTGTCTACCTACGCCTCCATCTTGGCCAGAAGTCTCCATGTTTCTTTTTATGTTTCTAATATTTTCTGGTTCTCTAACAGTTTCTAAAAACTAATTTATATTACTTTTGTAAAAGGAAAGGGTGGGAAAGTTTTGTTGTTTTTCTTAAGTAAGTAGGCCAAAAGAAAAAAAAATAAGAGTAGGGAGTTAAAAATGAGGCTTATTCCAAAAATCAGTACCATATAGACTAAACCAGGGAAGTCACAAATTTGGCTGTGAACTTCCAGCAATCACACAAGAAGGGAACTATGGTCAGCTACATGACTCACATTTTCAGGGAAAAAACTACTCCTGGTCCACAGAAATTTATCAGTTTCTCCCTGGGAGCCCTGGAAGGACTTGCTACAAGGTGAAAAATAATGTCCTCAACCAAACCTGTCCAGGTGAATTTCCTAGAGTTGGCCTGCAGTAGAGTAGCCTCTAAATTAGACTGCCACATTCCCTGCCTCTATTCAAAGAATAGCCTTAAACGAAGTATTTGATTTCACACTAAGTACCTCTACTTACTAATGGAGAATTAATTACTTCATATCTAAATAACTGCAATGAGCATTTATAGTTATTAACCCGTCCTAGCCTATGGCTGGCATCTCTGAATTGGTTCCTTCCCCAAATTGCCAGGAGCACCTGTCCTGGGAAGTGGTCTCCTCAGTCTTGCAGTGGAGTGGGGCCAAGAGGTAAGGCAGTGACTCACCTACATTCCCACCTCAACATCAAGCACGTATGCAAAAATAAAAAGTCAGAAAGACTCAATGTTAAAAGTTATCTCCTACGTAAAGCCCAAAGTACCCAATAAAACCAAACTCATGATATTTACCTTCGTAGCCAGGGCTCTTGTAATGGACATACAAAGAAAATGAGAGCAAGGCTATAGAAGGGGATTTAGACACCAAGAAAGTTCTCCACTAGGACTCCAAGGTCTTCTCCATTGGAGGCATTTCAGCTCAGGGTCTTTGACTGACTTCTATAATACCCACCCCTAAGTATGCCAAGCACTGTGCTAGGTTATGGGATACAAAGGGACAGCTGGCTGAGTTGATTATCTCAACATTGTAGGCTGGAGGGAGCACAAACTAGAGGAATGTAAAGAGATCCTTAACCAACCTCAAACAACAGGGAGAGTCTTCTGGAGGAAATTATTTCAGAACTAGGACCTGGAGGATTAATACGGTTTTGCAGGACAAGGTAAAGGGCATTCCCAGGAAGTAATGGCAAGCCGTGTTCTGGGAAACTTCAATCATCTCATTGCTAGAGCATGAAGTTCAGAATAGGATGGAGGCAGAAAAAGTGGGTTGATCCTTTAGGCCCAAGTTTGTGTATATGAATGCCAAGACCAGTCAGCGATATAAATCATTGCAGTGGCCCAGGGAAAATAAAAAGTGTTGGGGACTATGGCAAATAGGAGTGCACTTGAGTCACTGAGGAGGCCAGTCAATATTGCAACCAGTTGTTACCATAGGAGAATACAGGACTAACATTGCCAGATATTCCCACAGTTCAAGAGAAGCCAAGATCCAGATTCCAATGTACTCTTCTTTCTGTTCATAAATGTTGATGACTAATTCAAAGTTAAAACACAGTAAAGGACCACTAAGGGGGCAGAGGGGACTCCAGTACTGTGTCAGTGGGCAGGATTTCCCCTGAGGGCTGGATTTGGCCTGTTGCCACCATGTTGTCACTTAGAGAGTATCAGAGGAGACATGGAGATTTGCACTTTTTTTCTTTTATCCTCACCCAAGGACAATTTTTCATTAAAAGATGCAACTCAAAGAATGGGTTATTATGAAATGTTCAGCAGGCCATTCTTTCTTAACACCCCAGTGGTACTCAGTATTAACATGCAATATCAGACCCATCTGGCAGAACCCAGCAACCATTTGTGAAGGCAAATAATCGGTATCCAGTTGTGGAAGAACACAGGGTTCTGCAGGTCTGTAACACCCTACTGTGTGCTTAAATGTGTGCAGAACCATTAGGGTTAAGTATGTGAGGGCAAGGACTGTCTTACTCATCTTGAACCTCAGCCTTCACCTACAACAGAATCATATGGAATCAATGAGCATTTTAATGAACTGATCAATTTTGTAATGATTTATTGACTAGAGACTAAGCTTTAAGTCCTGGCTTGGCCACTCATTAACTGGGTGACTTTGGTCAAGACATTTGATGTTTTAGACCTTAGTTTCCTGCTTTGTAAATTGAGGATAATGATGCCCACTAGGTCTACTGTATAGGCTCACAACTGAACATGTATAGGCTACAACAGAAATGTTTGTAAGAAAGAGCTTAATCAACTCACAAATGTGTTGGGTGGGCTGGGATGATTACTATTACTCTGCCATACCTGAGTATCTTTAAGAGCAATAATTTTTTTAGGCATACAGAAAAACAAGAGAGAAAATGTATAGCATCTGATACCTTTGAGGTAGGCCTTCTAAACCTTGACAGGATCTCACATCTTTGCAAGAGTCTTGAAGTTCTGTCTCCAG
This sequence comes from Micronycteris hirsuta, assembly GCA_004026765.1. NCBI lineage: Eukaryota > Metazoa > Chordata > Mammalia > Chiroptera > Phyllostomidae > Micronycteris > Micronycteris hirsuta. The sequence continues at coordinate 11,710 of PVJI01013148.1, read as the reverse complement.
GATTCCCCTGTGCCAATGGGAGACTGTAAAGCAAGCAAGGCACCTCCCACACGTAGTATTCCGTAAGCTATGCTTTTAACCTGTGTGTGGAGAACTGTACATTGCCACACAGAACCCCTTTCAGTCAGACCTCCAACTGCCCAGTGCCTCTCATCCTAGAGCACTCCTTCTTTCTTAGTGTTAGCAGGTCCTAAGCATTGTTAAAAAGAGTTTTGGACTTACAAATGAAAAATCTCAGGGACCCAAGAGGTTACAGACCTCTGCGGACTTAGTGGCTGTTTCTTACATATAAGGCTCTCTCTCTCTTAAATGTTCACTCTAAGTAATAACAACTATGTAGAATAATTGAGCTGAGCTCCCTTCTTAGCTGCAAAAGTACTTTAGACAGCAATCATTTTGGAATAATTTACTACTAATTTTAGTCAAACAAATAATTTTCAGTTTTTCACAGTCCTCCCCTTTTGTCTTTTTCTTTCTGTAGTATTTTAAAGCAAATCCCTGACAACATGTCATTCACTCTTTAAACACATCTACAGGTGTCTCTAAAGGATAAGGGCATTTTCCTACAGAGCTGCAATGTCATTATCACACTTCATAAATTAACAATAATTATTTAATACCATTTACTAGCCAGTTGGTATTCAAATGTTCCTAGTTGTCTCAAGAATGTATTTTTACAGTTGGTTCCTCCATGTGTAGCACCTGATTGTGTATCCTTCTGTGTCATAATCTAGAAGAATCCCCTTCCCTTTCTTTTTCCATGCCCTTGCCTAATTGTAGAAAAGTTGGCTGTCTTGCTTTCTGGATTTGAGCCTGGAGCTGTTGGACTTGTTCCTCTCCTCCCTTGGTTGGCTCTGGGAACTTGATCAGCCCTCACCTTTTTTGGCAATAATATGTTATGCTTGGGTTGTCTGTTTCACACACTATAACTCATCAAGAGTTAGCACACGTCTGCTTGTCCCAAAAAAAGATTTTTGCTTTTGAATCATTACATGTATTATCTTATTTAATCCTCACAGCAACTCAGAAAGGGGTTTTCCAAAATCAGTCCTATCTTATAGCTGAGAAAACTGAGGCACACAGTAGCTATATGCTTTGCCCAAGTACACATATATAGTAAGTAGCTCTCTGATTGAAAGCCTCAGATGTGCCTTAAAAATGGACAACATGGTAGTTTCTCTTTGCCACTCTCTAAGGATCCTGTGTTTCAGGCAGTTGGTCTTTCTAGGCTTCTCTGCTTCTTCAACTTTTATAGTCTTGCTTATAAGCATCCTCATGCTGGAGTCTACCTGCTCCCAACTCAGAGTTATACATGAGGTCAGGTGGAGAGGCGGCTTCCCTTTATTCATCTGTAGTAAACAGAGAACATACCTTTCACACCATCAAACAAGATGTGTGTATGTACATATGCACCCACCCACACACACACACACAGAGCCAGCCCTCATCATTCACTCACACGTCTGTGTGTGTAACTTCACCCTCTGGCTGAAGTGCATTGTGACCACACCCTCCTCCTCACAACCCTTTGAGGGTCCCTCACCGAAGAGCAGTGAAAGCTGGGATCACCAAGCACAGGCTCTGCTGAGGTCAAGGAAGGTCAAGGAAGCCTTCTTGTCTGGTTCTCACACTCTGAACATGTGTCCTTTTCTCAGTCTACTTAGCACCACATTTTTCACATTTTCGAGCTTATCGCTGGTGATTTTGCTGTTTACAATGCCCCCCAGCATAGTGCTAAAGCACTATCTGATGTTCCTAGGCACTAGTTGCTGTGATGTGCCTATGGAGACAGTATGTTAGATAAGCTTCTTGCAGGCATGACTTACAGTACTGTTGGCTGTGAGTTCAGTTTAATAAATCAACAATATATATGAAACAAAAATGTCTTTAAACAAGATTATATTGATCAATTAACCAAATATTATGACCAAAGGCTCCCGGAAACTTAACCCTGTGTTTCCCCTAGGGTGGTGATTCATTGTTCACTAATTCAGTGTTTGCTGCAACTTTATAGCATAGAACTAACACAAAAAGTGAGAATGAACTGTATGTACATACACACTCACCTTGGAGTTACTCTTTTTTTAGTTCTACAGAATCTGATTAATCTTGCTTTCAAATTAAATGTCTTGAATTCTATTTTTTTTTTTTTCATTGCAATGAGGGATGAAATGCATTGAGCACATGATGAGGAGTGGGATTTTAAAAATATATGTATCAGATTTTGTTTTCTTTGCTCCAATCAATTCAGGATAAACTTTTCCACTGAAGCATGTCCTGACATTGCTGACTCCTGAGGCACTGGCCCTGGGGAATAAGTTTAAATCTGCTCCCAATTTAATGTTACTCAGCGCTGAAGTATTTATAACTTTGTTTTGCTGAATCATTATAAAATATCTGAGGAAAAAATTAATCAATTCCTGAAGTTTTATGCCTCCAGGATTTTTGCAGGATTAACTAACAGAATTTTGTTTTATTGTAATTAATTTTTAGCCTTGATTCACGTCTGTAGCCCTTACTGTAAGTAATTTCATATTGATTCTAGGTTTTCCCTTTTATAGTGAAATTTGTGTTCCATTGAGAATTCTCAATATAGTTTCATTCTTACTGCTTAAGGATAATGAAAAAATTTTTTTAGAAAGCAATAAAGGGGTATCTCTCTTGCCTAACATACACAGCGTAGACTTTTTAATTAGTGTTTTTATAACTGAGAGCCTTTAAAACATAACATTCATCCCAGTGTTTCCATATTTAGAACAATCCTTCATATTGTTTTTGCTATTTAAATATTTTCTTATTAAACATGTTTACAAAAATGTAGAACATGACTTTGATGGAAACCATAATCCAAAGAGCTGTTCTTTAAAACCAGAGAAGTCATAGCTTATAACCATTTAAATCCAAGCAACATTTTCTAGCTGAAAGTTCCAAATCCTAGTTTCCATATAAAACTGATTGAAATTTTAAAAATAGATAAAAATTGAAATGACCTCGGGCAACCAACTTGACAAAATTCACCAATGGTTTTCTTTTTTAAACATTTTATTTGTTTATTTATTTATTTTTAGAGAGAGGGAGGGACTGAGAAAGAGAGGGAGAGAAACAGGTGACAAGTTGCCTCTTGTGTGCCTCCAACTGGGAACCTGGGCTGCAACTCAGGCATGTGCCCTGACTGGGAATCGAAGAGGCAACCTTTCAGGTCACAGCCTGGCACTCAGTACATATACTGAGCCACACCAACCAAAGACCCAATGGGTTTCAAGCAAGCAATTTGAAAAGTTTGGGTGGTTTTTGTTTGGGTGTGTGTGTTATTTTATATGTATATAAAATAATAAATTAGTTTTTTAACATTGACCTGATAGAAATAATCTTCACTTTTGAAGTTGTTTTAAAACAATAAAATGTGTGATGTAAGCTCTCAGAGTCCAGAGTGTAGCCCCTTCTTTTATTGGCTGTACACCTTGGGCGAGTCACTGAACTTCCGATTCTCCTCCTCTATAATGTGCAATCCAGACACCTACTTCAAAGCATTAGTCTATGTCCTGCAGTTTGTCTGAGCTACCAGAACACAAATGCTCAATGCTGTTGGCTGTTCTGAAAACATACACCCTCCAATAATCATATATACAATGAGATAACTGTTCTCCCATTAGGAATAAAATTGCCAATTATGTTTTAAATAGGACATAGTTTTAAATGACCAAGGCATGTAATTGAGAAACAAATACAGGATATTTCCACTTGAAGTCCTTGTTTACCAAATATTTTTGGACATATATAAGTTTATCTTTTTTCAAAGGGGTGTGGGGCAAGAAAAAAAGAAAGGAATGTCCCCAAAGAAAAGCAGATTTTTGTAGCTTTTCTAAATAAAAAAGGATTGGTTACTCTGACTCCCAATTGTTTCCCTGTGGCCACCAAAGCTGCAGATTAGGTATCATTATTCTTTCTGATCAGGAATCTTCCTGAATCATGCCCCATGCATGCTTGGATGTGAAAAGATAGAAAACCTTCTTCTCAGTTCTCCCCCTAAACTTCCAACAACAGCATTTGTTTGAACAACAAAAAAGCAACATGGGGAATGATCGTCAAATGCACAACATTACACTTCCTGCTTTAAACAGAACCCTTTCTAGGCAGCAGCCTCGGGGGATGACCCAGGATTCCTCTAAGCCAGCATTGACTGTCCTATTCCTCTTTGCTAGTCATTGGTCTAGGGCCATGGTGCTCACACAGGCACGCACACACATTGCATGCACACACAGGTCATTAATAATTTCTATAGACATTTCTGAGTTTTCATAACTGGTAATATGTTACTGGCATCTAGTGGACAGAGTTCAGGGATGCTGCTAAGCAACCTGCAATGCTCAGGACAGGCCCCACAAGCAGAGAATTATGTGGCCCAAGATGTCAACAAGACTGAGGTTGAGAAATGCTGGTTTAGGAATTGTCACATGACCCAGTTCTAGAACAATGAAATGTCAGAGAAAGGAGGTGGAGAAAATTCTAGAAAATAATTTTTTCCTTAAAATATAGAAATATGTTTTTACCTCAGCCTCTTTCCTGTCTTTTTGGAATGCTGGGGTGTGAATGTATGAGGTTTGGAACTGCTGCAACCATCTTGGGATTGCAAGGAGCAAGAGCACCCACACGCCAAGGGTCTAGGAGCCTTTGTACCAACAAGAACTGCTTGTCTCCAGTCTTCTTGGTATAGGAGAAAATTAATTGACTTTACTCTTAAAACTACTCTTAGTTGGTATATTTGTTACTTGCAGTCAAAAGTATCATAATTATTATACCTACTGTTGCGTATAATTTTCCCACAAAAGGTCCACATTAGATTAACTAGAAACCAGGAAAACTTTTCTGAGATTCAGATATTGCTCAATGAAATGAGCTTAGTCACTGGCTAAGTGCCTTGTTTCTTGCACAAAGCTCCTCACAGCAAATAAATGTGAATTCATGCCTTACCTCTGAAAAATGACAAATGATTCTAAACCATGAATCTTACAGAGTGACTCATGAAGACTGAAAACTGTGAAGGTTAGTTTAAATTCAAGCTCTGTCATCTAGTGGATGCATGATCCGGGATAAGTTTACATCTCTGCTTCTTCACCTGTAAAATGAGGATAATCGTGGTGTCCTCAAAGGTTAAATAAGTTATCACATTTAAAGAATGCTTAGAATAGTGTCTGGCACATGCCTGGCACTATGTTGATATCATTGATAACTGTTGTTGTTATTACTAATGTTATGTCTGTGCATGCCAAGGGGCTGCTTGATGATTGTCAGGCCTGACTCTTACCTGATCATATGGCCACCCTTCAAAGTTGAAATTGACAGCCAACGGGGCATTTTCTATGAGCTAGTAATAGGAAAATTGATTGTGATACTCTCTCCAGTCTTACCAAATTCCACCTTTGTGTAGGGGCACAGGCAGATGGCTTGGGCAAATTCTTCCCAGGACACAGTGCCATGATGTTAGCAGACCTACTGCAGGTATGTCACTGGCAGGCAGAGGAGCTCATTCCAAGAGATCTGCCTCCTTGTCTTCCAGTATTAATGTCTCTTCAAGGCGTGGGCCTAGAAATGTGGTCTAGTATTGTGCACAGTTCTGTTTCACATTCGTTCTTGACTCAGTCAAACTAATACCAGGACAGCTACCAACAGATTCTCGGTTTCTACATATTTCCTGAATAGAGTGGCCTTTCTTAGAGCCTTGCTGTCTTCCTCTCTGTCTTTACAAACTTGTCTGACTTCTGAACATCTACAGACTGGAGCTTTGGCATAACGCATGCTGAGATTTGAATCCAGCTCTGCAGTTAAATTGCCATGTGACCTCACACAACTCACTTCACCTCCCTACATTTCCTCATCCTTAAATGGGCCGAATGAGATCCTTTTTATAGAGTCGCTGTACATGAGCTAACAGTAAAACGTCTCTGGCAAGACTCATGGCACAAGGTAGGTGCTTGATGAATGGTTGAGGCCAGTAGTAATTCTGTTTGGTTCCCTCTAATCCCTGTTTACTTACTTAATAACAAAATCAGTATTCCAGCATATTTGAGGGCTCAGTGAAGGTTGATTGCATCAAACTATGCTGGACCTCAGCCAAATTTTGTTTCCTTTTCATGAATACTTGAGTGATACTTTAACCCAAGAAGGCAGAGAAAAAGAAATAGGCCCCAGGAGGAGCCAGCCAGGAATTCCCGTGAATTGTATATTCGGAGTGGCATTCCTACGGTCCAAGAGCATAAATCTGAACCTCGGCAGATCTGCCCTTTTTTTGTAGACTGTAAGTCCCACAACTTGACAACCACTTTAATTGTTTGCCAGGTCTTCCTGGGCAAAACTAGTCCTATGCATGATGAAGTTTCCTGTCTTGTATAAATGTTCCAGAACTTGGCACCAACATGTCTATTCTCAGCCTCCCTGAAGGAATCAGCTCCTTTTTCCATCTGCCCCAGGCAACAGGTTTCAAACTTGCCCCAGCCATGTGACCAGCAGGGGACACAACCCTAACATTATTCTTTTATGCCCCTGGTGTATTACTCCTTCTAGTGAATCTGCAGGATGACTTTGGATGGTATATATATAATTTTTTTCTTTTAAAAAAATGTTTTTCATTTATTTACTCTTAGAGAGAGGGGAAGAAGGGGGAAAGGAGGGAGAGAAACATCCACTGGTTGCCTCTCACAGACCCCCAGCTGGGGACCTGGCCTGCAATCCAGGAATGTGCCCTGACCAGGAATTGAACCGGTGACCTTTTGGTTCGCAGGCCAGCTCTCAATCCACTGAGCCACACAAGCCAGAGCAGGTAATCTTTTTGATATGAAGTTCCTTTTAACCTAAATGTTTATTTTTTTAAGTGAAAAAAATAATCAAAGTAATGAAACGAATTTTATTCTTTATGGTGAGTTCATTTTAAGTACAAACAATGTAATTTTAAGAAACTTTCTTTGTGTAAATGTATGAGAGTTTTTTGATCCACTTATTTACTGATGGGCACTTACGCTGCTTCCAGCACTTGGCTATTGTAAATTGTGCTTGAACATTGTGCTGTAAATTGTGTTGAACATTGGAGTGCATAGGTTCTTTTGGGTTGGTATTTCAGGGCTCTTAGGGTATAATCCCAGGGACAAATACCATATGATCTCACCCTTAACTGAAACATAATCACACACACAAAAAATATATATATAACCAGAAACATTGAAATTATGAACAGTTTAACAATAGCCAGAAGGGAGAGGGGAGAGGACAGTGGGGAAAAGGGTTTTCAGGAACTACTATAAAGGACACACGGACAGAATCAAGGGGGAGGGTGGAAGCAAGGGAGCAAGATGGGTTTGGCTGGGGCGAAGGGGAGGGATGGGGAGAAAATGCAGACAACTGTAATTAAGCAACAATAAAGTAATTAAAAAAAGAAAAGAAACTTTCTTGTAGCTAACATTGGTGGAGCGGTGCAGCTTTCATCCCCACCACCCTCAGTGATAGATGATATTTTATTCTCACTCCACAAATGGGGAAACTGAGGCTCAGTTGTTGTATGGGGACCATCTTAACCTCTATGCTGTTCTGCTCTGTTCACACATTCATTTAAGTTGTTAGTCTTTGAACTGAGGTTCCAATGCAACAGAATTCAGGATTCAGTAGGTGTGGTATTGGCCCAGAATCTGTGTATTTACCCCAACATGCGCTTATACAGCTCTCCAAAGACTATCTTCAAGATTCTCAGAGCTGTACAGCCCTTTGAACCTGGAAAATGTAACAACTAATGTCATTTAATCAAGTACAGTGTGTGCTGGACACTAAATTAGGCATTTCTGTTTGTAATTTCATCTGATTTTCTCTCCCAATAGTGTTATTTTTACATTGCTGAGATAGGGAAACTGAGGTTGACCCCTACATTGAGTCCTGGCTCTTATGTGGCCGAGTCAGGATTCAAACCCAGATCTGGTTTTCTCCAAGGATTATGTTGCAATCCTTTGAAAATGTGGATAACAACATCTGTTCCTTCTACTTCTTAAGGTGGTTATAAAGATCAAACATAATCATGTATGTTAAGTAGTTTACAGTGTATATGGTGCCATATTTAATCATTCAATCAATATATAATCTGGTCATGTCATTCCCCTACCTAAATAAAACCATCTACTGGCTCCTGTGTCACTCAGAATTAAAGCCAAAGTCCTCATAGTGAGCGACCCAGAGCCCCACCACCTGCTGGATCTCGTTTTGTACCACCCTACTCTCATTATTTTTTTACTAACTACCAGCCTCCTTGTCATTCTCAAACACACAAGGTATACTCTTGTCTCAGGGCCTTTGCATGTGCTGATCCCTCTTCCTGAAAGGCTTTTCCCTCACATACTCACATGATTTACTTTCTCAAAATTAGGTCTTTTCTCAAATTTTCAGTAAGGACTTCCTTAACCTCCCCAAGTAAAACTGCAGTCTTTATCAACCCTCCAACCCCCTATTCTTTTTCTTTGATTTATTTTTCTCCAAAGTACTGACCACTGTAAACATGCTATATATGAGATTGGTTGTTCTCCCTTCACTTAGAACATAACCTCCTTTAGGTGAGGATTTCTGTCTGTTTTGTCTCAATTACTTAGAATGATACCAAACCTAGAGTAGAACTCAATGGATAGATGTTGAATGTGTGAATGAATTTGTTGAGCATTCTTGTAAGCCAGGCATGGTGCCAGGTTCTGGGAGTCAAAGATGAAGCTCGTAGATAGAGTCTTGGCTTTCCTGTAACTTATTAAAGGATTCATTTCTGGTTTTGCTTTGACTTTTTTTTTAAAGATTTATTTATTGATTGAATGATTAGAGAGAGGGGAAGGGAGGGAGAAAGAGGGAGAGAAGCATCAATGTGTGGTTGCCTATCACACACCCCCTACTGGGAACTTGGCCTGCAACCCAGGCATGTGCCCTGACTGGGAATCAAACCAGCAACCCTTTGGTTCGCAGGCCAGTACTCAATCCACTGAGCCTTCTTTGGCTTTCTTTGACTTGAAAAATTTTTACCACTAGCCAGGGCTTTCTTTGACTTTTTAAAAATTTTTATTTTATTTTTATCTGAAGAGAGAGGGAGAGAGAGAGACATTGGTTTGTTGTTCCACTTATTTACGTCTTCATTGGTTGATTCTTGTATGTGCCCTGACCAGGGATTGAATCTACAACTTGGGTATCAGGATGATACTCTAACCACCTGAGCTACCCAGCCAGGGCTTTCTTTGCCATTTAATTTCTGGATTCTTACATGCAAGAGCACAGTATGTAAATCGATGTAACCTGAATAAATTTCTCAGCTTCAGCTTTCTCACAGTGACAAAAACAAAGCTTGGACTTGCAGCTCCCAAAATGTCCACAGTACTGGCCCTTCCCTGTCCCTCCCCTAGTCACAGAATCTCCCCTTTTTCATACCAGGAAAAGCCCAGATTCTTTCAGCCCCTATGACGCTCTTCTTCCCCAGGGAAACCAGGATTCAACTGAGATTTATCATTTGACTTTTTACCCTTGGGGTTGTGGTGTCTGAGTCACCCCATAAACATTTAATTTTATTTAGCCATACTTTATAAGCTGGCACATTATCAAAGCTGTCTCTCTCTGTTGCCTCAAGTGCCACTGTTTGAACATACCATAATACCTCTTGATTTTATATCACTTGTTGCTTCTAGTAAAATATACAAATATACAAGAGAATCCAGGAAAGGCAGATGCTGGCTGCGTTAGCCAAGAGAGCTTGCAGAAATCCCTTGGAGGAGGAATTATATGTTTGTTCAAGTGCAGTGTCTCTCTCAGAAGGAGATTCGTTTAATGACTTGCATTGGTAGTCCTAGGGACTTTGTTGACAACCCTCGCCCCACCCCACCCCCATGCCAGAGAGAGATTCTGTTAATCTGGAATGGGGCCCTAGAATAGGCATTTTAATTTTTCTCTGAGATATTAATGTTTAGGAAAGTACAAATAAGTGTTCCACTTAATGAATTTCACACACCCATGCAACCAGCCATATTGCCAGTACCCCAGAAATGTCTCCTGTTTCCTTTTGTCACTACCTGTCTTCAACAGTTACTGTTATCCTGACTTATAACCCATACGGTAGATTTTGCCAGTTTCTGTGTTCATATAAATGGAAACATGTACTATATATTCTTTGGTGTCTGGCTTCTTTTGCTCAACATTATTATTTGTGAAATTCATCCATGTTTTTGCATAAAGTTGCAATTTATTCATTTTTGTCATTGTGTAGATTTTTATTGTGAATATACCACAATTTAAAAAAGTTTTTTTGAGACTGATGATGGACATTTAGATCGATTTTAGTGCTGCTATGAACATTTTAGTACATGTCTAGTACAAGTATCCAAGTTCTGTTGGTTATATATCTAGGAGTACAGTTGTTGGGCAAGGCAGCGTGCTTAATAAGAACTTAGGTGATGCTGAAATTTAAAAATCTTATGAATAGACAAGCAAGTACCATTTACCAAGATGATTGATCAGGCTTGAATTGTACTTCAATACAGAAGATGTGCAATGCCTTCCAAAACCTTACTGAGGAAACAAAACCAACTTACAAACTCTGTAGAGAAAAAAACTCAGACCCAATCCAGATGTCTGTTCTAGTTTGGTACAATATACATATATAGAGTAGAGTTGCAAATTGGCTTCTTATTGGAAAGACTCTGGGTTTTGTTTGGCATATACAATGTTTCAAAAATCAAGATGTGTCATAAGAAGTCTGTATTTCTGATTTATGTTCAAAAATTAAACTCTAGCAACACAGGGTCCTCATTCCTACATGGCAGCAGTTGGCTTCAGATGGGACAGGCAATCTCCAGGCACCAGAGTCCCCACCAGTCCCTGTTGTCTCACTCTGGCCTCCTTCCTTCATTGACATTAGCCACCCAACTCTGGGCATTTGGCTTCCCAGTAACTAATAAGAAAATGAAAATAAACATATCCCCATACAATATTTGAGTTAATCTTCACAAGAACCCATAAGATCATGCCCATTTGGGTCAGAGGAAATTGAGGATCCAAGAGTGGTTGAACAAAACACCCAACTAATTAGGAAAAAGAAAAATGGGGTAAACAAAGTTGCATAATGAGAAAGTGGTGGCCTTCTGTTTCCTAACCAGGGGGCTATTTTGAGTAGTATTTAAGAATTGAGTGTGCGATTTTTTTTAATGTTAAGTGGCAACTCAAATCAAAATATATGCAATAATATGTTCACAATAAAGTTCAAAGAATTTTTTTAAAAGATAACAGCAGAAGGGAAAAGTCTATGGAATAAAGTGACCACAGACATGTTTGTCCCGAGGATATGGGGTCTCATCTGAGCCTTGACTAAGGACTGTGAAGAGAAGGGGAGGTGGCATTCTCAGCAGGGGCTCTGCTGGAGCGAAGACAAGGAGGAATAGGCAGGTGGGGATGAGGTGGAGATGGACAAGAGAGGCCTAATGGACCCCTTCTCAGGATAATGTTTTGAACTGCATAAAACAGAATGTCGGTTCATATACTTGTTTTAGGAGAGTAAAAGGATGCCAGTGAGTTCTTCCTCACTAAGAACTTAGAGAGCAGGAGTGGTTGGGGGCATCTGAGGGGAAATTTTCGCTCCATATGAGTTTGGACTTTTAAAGCCCCCTCCAGATGATTTCTTTTAATTCTTATTTTTCAGATTATAAAACTAACACAC